>PVJH01042831.1:0-14027 GCA_004026705.1 Nesogale talazaci | reverse complement strand
TTTCTGTCTTTTTTGTCATTGTTTTGTTTTCTTTTGTTACTTTGTTTTGTTCTGTCTTGTTTTTGTGCATATTATTGTCTCTGCAGTCTATCTAGATAAGATAAACTATCTGGAGGAGAAAATGGAAGAAGTCCCAGCTATGCTCAAGGCATTTGGGAAAGCAGGACTCCCTGGAAAAGATATCTCATCAATCCCTGGCCACTCACTCATTCATGTCAAGATATTCTGAAGACTGCTACCTGGCCAATTGAATGGGAAAGCTCCAACAAAATCAGGAATGCCACAATCCACGATCCAAGCTCCCGAAAGTATCTGTCAGGAAAATAAATGAAATCTGCATTGGGTACAACTGGTGCCAAAGCCTTCTTTAACGTGTGAAGGGAAGGAGCAACGATGTCACTTTGAGAACTAAGCGCTAACTGGTCCAACCATGGTGTCTTTCGTTGCCTCATCTGCACGTGGAAACTGGACAATAAACCAAGGGAGCCCCAAGAAGAAGAGTGGGCACATTCAAACTGTGATGCTGGAGAAGAAGGGCTATTCCATGAACGTTCAACATGTTTGTCTTGGGAACAGTACAGCCAGAATGCATCTTAGAAGAGAGGCTGGTGAAACTTGGTCCCCTGAACGATGTACATGTACACAGGAGAGACCAGCCCCTGGAGAAAGTCATTTTGCATGATGAGATAGTTAAGGCTTATTGTGCCAACCTGGTTCTCTGGTCTCTTGCTCTCTGATGGTCAGACCAGTGTGTGGCTACCTTGGCTAGTTCTCTGCTTTACCTGACAAGACTCCCTTCCTGCAAGACATTCCCGACGAGAAGCCACATGGACCTACCCTGATGCAGCCCTGGGTGCTGAAGCAGCTGCTTGGAGACCCCTGCCAGCACTGAGTTGCTTATACCTCCACCGGATTCAAAGATTTCCTACCCACTGGCCTGTGATCCTCCTGCATTCGGCATCATTGCATGTAGTTTGTAAATTTGAGGACTGTACATCAGTGTCGGACATATGGGTTTACTGAACTGGGTTGGGATGCTTTATTAATGTACTCCTACCTTGTATTTACCCTGTATATAAAACAAAAGAGTGACTCAACTGGAGAAGTGTATGATCCATTAATTTTATATCAATAAAACTGTGTTTAAAAAGAAAGAAAGAAGAGCTTAGAGCACATCCTTTAGAGCTGGGGTTCCAGCATCGAGGACCTCATAGACTCAGGAAAAGATTGACACTAAGATATGCAGAAATCTCTAAGGGACCCCAGGTCCAAAGATAGAAAAAGAAACAAGCGTCTCTTCCAGCAACTCGATATGTAGAGAGACTTTCCTAGAGATAGCACCTTGAATCTGGACTTTTAGCCTCCTAAAATAAGAGAATAAATTTGTTTGTGAAAGCCATACACTTGTGGTATTTCTGCTATTGTTCGGTGCCTTTGAATAAGTTCCGACTGTCCAGCACAGTGAAACCCTTCTCCCCATTCCTAACTAACCCCACAGTTATGGTTGAGCCCTGCTCTCGTAGCACTAGATAACTAAAACACCTCTTGATAAAGTTCCATGTATCTTGTTTGCATTATTAGCACACTGTTCAGTCTCTTGGTGGGCCACAAGCGCCTTGATAACCATAAGACCGTGCTTTGCTCTAAGTGCGATACAACATAATTCACTGCACCGCAGAATCTTTACCCAGTGCACGATTGTAGAATGTGCAACCGCTATGCAAAATGGCATTGTTTTCCTCAAAAACCTAGAAGTGGACATACTTTGTGAATCAGCAGTCGCACTTCAAGGAACTTCCCCTGGGGGGTAATAGCAGTGATACAAAATAACTTTCTGTTCACTGCAGCTTTATCTACACTAGCAAGGAAATGGCAAGAGTCTAAGTCACCATCTTTAGGTGAACGGACGCAAAATGTGGTAGAAACCTATATAGCAGAATGCTGAACAGATGTCAAGAGTAGTCATGAGTTTGTACCTCATAGCCTGGAAAACTCTGGAGAACTTATCCTGATTGAAATAAATGAATAAGAAAACCAAATATTTATTATAAGACAAAGGCAGATACATATTTAGAAATCAACCTTCTTTAATAGCTACCAGGAATGGAGAGGGAAAAAATCACTGTCTAGACCAGTGGTTCTCAACTTTTCCTAATGCCGCAATTCTTTCATACAGTTCCTCATTTTGTGGTGACCCCCACCCCCGAACTATAAAATTACTCTCGTTACTGCTTCACAACTCTAATTTTGCTACTGTTATGAATCGGGCAATCTCTGTGACAGGGTTGTTTGACCCCCAAAGGGGTTACGACCCATAAGTTAAGGCCCGCTGCTCTAGACAAAGAATGTTAAAGGTTGCAGCATTTACAATTTTGTCACAATAACAACAAAACATTCCTGAGTGGTAACATATGTAGTGACAAATCTATAATTAGGAAAGAAAGTAAATTATGGCAACTAAGGTTCCAGTTCATACATATATAAATTTAAGTTTATTTCTGTGATCAGTGGTTGCAAACAAGTTGTCTCAGTAATATACTTGTCTCAGTCTTATTAAGGTGTGTGTGTGTCTATGTGTTAAGTCAACACAGTGGCTTCCAGGGGAATCTGCTGGGCCAGTGAATTTTATGGCAGAGAAGCCAGCTCAGAAGGTTATTGTGACTGTGGTCTTGGCTGCCCAAACACTTATACTGGTAGATTTTCTCAGAGGACTCCAAGGTGGCGCATGCTGGACACGGACCCCAGTGAAAAAGGAGACCAGAAGTTAGTAAAACGATATGATTGCATAAACTGCCCAAACCAGAAACTTTGCCCCAAGAAATACATACCAATCCTTGATTAAAGTATCAGCTCTGTAAACATGGTTTATTTTGCAACCTCAAAGAGATCTTGCTCCTTATGGGGTCTCCCCTGCAAATCTATTCTGTAATAAATGCCCTAATTTGAAATTTTAGTCTTCTGTCCGTACCTGTCTGAGAACATGCTAATTGTCTTTTCTTTGTGTTTTTCTCTTCCTGCTTTAGGATCTGTATATTTCTTTTCATTATGTCTAGGTTAGTTAGCTCGTTGTTGTGTACTTTTTGAGGTCACTGTAACCATGAATCTGAGAACCTGGTGGTGATAGTGGCGGTGGTGTCTTAACCCTCAGCCTCCAAAGTCTAATGTGAGAGTTTCTTGTCTTGTCTTTGCTGGTGTTTGAGAATTTTACCCTCCCTTTTTGGTCTGTCACTGAAGGTGTGGAAAAGTGGTTTTGAGGCCCTCAATGAAAACTCTTCAATTTCTGTGTTCTCAGAACCTTGTCTTTTGTCCCTTTAACCATTAAAAACCATGAGTCCTGGTCATTCATATTGACAGATTTCCTCAGAGTATGTGAAAAATTAATACATTTCAGCATTTGAGAAGAGATTTATTTTATTTACCCAGTATTTCCAGCTGTACTGCAAAAATGAGACTTTCAGATTGATCACTGTGTTTCCAGAAACACGTTTCACCTCTTTTATGTACTTGCTTTCCCTTGTCCTTCATTTTCATTTCTGCAGTTTCTTTTAGATGGCCTTCTACATGGGTATTCTAATTTTTCTTACTTTTAAAAAAATTATGATACTTCTACTTAATGGTAGATGTCATCCTTTCCTTGCATTTCTCCCCTTGTTCCTATCATTTTGCTTTATTAATTCCTTCATTCCTGACTTGTTAATTTGACCTCATTTCATGGTACAGGCTTTTCCAGTTGCTAAGTAAACTTTGCCCACTTGTTTAAAATAAAGAGAAATCCTTGTGTTGTGCAAATGATTCAGTGCTTACTTTTTATTCAAATTTCAGCCAATCTATCTGCTTTTGGTCCCACCCAGACCCTTACCTATCATTGTCTCCACTTTCTAATTCTTCCTGTTAATTGGTGTCATATTCCTTTAAAAAAAAAACTTTATTGGGGGCTCTTACATCTCTTTTCACAATCCATATTCCACCATAATAATTTTCAAAGAATTCTCTTCCCACCTGAGCCCCTGATAGCAGCTACCCATTTCCTCACCCTTCCTCCCCTGCCCACCCTCCCTCACAAGCCTTTGAAGTTAATAGATTATTTTTTCCATATCTTGCATCGTCCTCTGTCGCCCCTCACCTACTTTTCTGTTATTCATCCCCTTGGGAGGGGGTTATAGTTGATCCTTGTGATTGATTCCTCCTTCCCCCACCATCCTTTAGTCTTCCTGGTATCTCTACTCTCACTGTTGACCACAGGGGTTTATCTATCCTGGATTCTCTGTTATGTGGGCTCTTATCTGTAGCAGTGTGCATGCTCTGGTCTAATCTGATTTATGAGGTAAATTTGAGGTCATGATAGTGGGGTGAAGGAAACACCAAAAAACTAGAGGAAAGTTGTGTGTTTCATTGGTGTTATACTGTACCCCGACTGGCTCATATCTTTCCTGTGATCCCTCTGTGAGGGAATGACGAATTGTCTGCAGATGAGCATTGGGTCTTCACTCCATTATCTACTCCCATACCCCACCTATTCACCTTGGGTGTGGTTTTGTTCTGGGTCTTAGATGCCTAATATTTGACCCCACTGACACCTCATGATCACCCAGGCTGGTGTGCATCTTCCATGTGGGTTTTGTTGCTTCTGAGCTAGTTGGCCACTTGTTTATCTTCAAGCCTTTAAAACCTCAGATACTGTATCTTTTGATAGCCGGGCATCATCAGCTTTCTTCTCCACATTTGCTTATACCCGACTAACAAAGGGTAGAGCATCTGTGCAGTCATTACTAAAATCAACTTAAGAACATTTTCTTCTTTCTTAGTATTCATGATTGTTAGCACCCCATTTCTTCCCAATATCCCCTACTATTCCCTGTACATATTTATTAACCTAGTGACTATCTCTGTGAATTTACCTATCCTGGATATCATATACAGAAAATCACACAAAACAAAAACAAGAAACACGCAAACAAAATTCAACAAACAATGACAAAAGAAAACAGAAACCTTAGTTGAGAAGTAGAAAATATTGAAAACTGAAGCAACTTTAAAGTGGAACAAAAGGGATCAAATGAGAAGGTATTACTTTTATATCATTTTATTGGGAACTCTTACAGCTCTCATAACATTCCATAGCTCAATCACATCAAGCAGTATTGTACAACTGCTACCACAATCATTTTCAAAACATTAATTTTCTTCTTAGACTCTTTGGTATCAGCTCATCTTTCTCCTCTCTTTCCCCAATATGCCCCAGTAACCTTTTTTTTTTGGCATCACTGAACCCTTATTCTTTATTCCCCTATTATAGATACATATATTTACATATCTTACACAAGCCACTATAGTCATAAAGTTTTTCAGTCCCATCTAGTGGGGTTATGCAATGATCAATGTGATCACTTCCCCATTCCCTCCTTCCCTCCCCTTTCTTCACATACCCTCGGGTACCATTACTACTGTTACTGTTTCTGTCTTGACTTTCATGTACCAAACGACATACAAATAGATAGATGCAAATCTAACACGACTAATGAGGTAAAACAAATAAAAACCATAATAGTAAGGGGAGGAAATATTAGAGAACTAAAGAGTTGTTCTGGGTTACATCAGTGCTCTAGCGTACCCTGGATTTCTCATGCCTTCTCTGTGGTCCTTCTGAGAGGGACGGTCCAATTATACGTGGGTTTTGGATCTCCACTACATCTAGACCGCTTCACATTGATTTGGTTGCTCGTTTCTGAAATTATGATACCTCTATTTGTCAACACCTCCTGATCACACAGGATGGTGTACTTCTTTCTGTGGGCTCTGTGGCTTCCCTGCCAGATGACTGCTTATTTAACTACAAGCCTTTAAAACCCCAAACACTATTTTTTAATAGCTTGGCACCAGCAGCTTTCTTCACCACAGTTGCTTATGTGATGAGGTGTTACTTTTAATCACATCTGTCATAATCAAATTAATAGTGCAGTCTGTCTGATAGCAACGCTGTGCACAACCCTGGACAGAGTGGATTCACCAGAGTTGTATAATCCATGGGGACACTGCAAATGGATTTTAGGCTTCCACTGTCATCATTAGCCTTATGCAAGCCAGGTGTTCACAATTTAAGCTCTAATACTGTTCTTTCCGCCTTGTTTGGGTTTTATTAGTTAGAATCCTTGGCTCATACAGGCTTGTATGCTTCTTCTATGTTGACCTAGCTGATGCCTCATTTGGATGGCTGCTTGTTTCAAGACAAGCCTTTAAGCCCCCAGCTGCTATTCTTTCTGATATGGTCAACATCAGGTTCCTTCACCCTAATATGCTACAGCATCCATCTCTTCAGTGACCTCTTCATCAGGGCAGGTATCAAGTAGGGCCATGCCCTACGAACTAGTTGTTCTTAGATTAGGGTTACAATTAAATGTGAGCCCCAAATCCATCCATATATTTATGGTTCAAATATGTCTCTGACTCACCTTTGAGACAACATTATCATTTTACAATAAATAACATAAATCATCCCACTAGGACAAATGGTAATTCTATTGATAGGATTATTAATTTAGTTGATGATATGAAACTTAAAATACCGTTAATAGATGTATAGGCCAGCTTTTCAGACTGCATTACATAAAATGTTAATTTGTGCACATTAAAAGCTTAAGTGACTGGTTGGGAATAGGGCAAAATTTTCAGTAGCATTCATCCACAAAGGTGGAAGCATGCCTTCTAGACATGTCATAAAAAGGAAGAGAACATTAAAATAGTAAATATATGGCAGTCTCATTGGGCACTCTCAAAGCAAGAGATCTGAACCAAAGTCCAGTGACTACCAATTCTACCAATTGGGATAGTGGTTATCTGCTTCTCATACTAGGGCATTTCAGTTTCAAGTCCAAGGGAGTTTATTAATTCCCTAAATCTGCTAACAGGTGAGTTTAATGTAAAGGCCAGTTTGCTTAATGGATTTTTCACATCAGATCTTTCTGCTGTGATCTATGAAGGCTATTACATACCTTGAAAGGACAGAGCCTAATAAAATCTAGTAGTTTATAGTACACATCCTGCGTCACCAAGGACTGATAGAAACTAGGTCAAAGTGCCCAATTAGGAAACCAGTAGGTGTATTATCCCCTTGGGTTCTGAATAAATATTGTATTTTACTCGTTTTAAGTGCAGATGCACTTACATTAATTTATTTACAATGTTGTAAAACTTTCAATCCTATCTCCTTCCAAAACTTGCCTTGACCTCAAAGAGAAACTGTATCCATTAAGTAACAATTCATCATTCCCACTCCCTCTTCCCCCCCCCCCACCTCTTATATACTTTCTGTCTCTATAAAGTTAATTATTGTAGATATTTCATATAAATAGGATTATACAATATTTGCCCTTCTATGTCTGACTTATTCCACGTGACGTAGTTTTTGAGATTCATCCCCGTGGTAGCATGTGTTAGCACTTTATTCCTTTTTATGGTTAAATTAATACATTGTATATATCACATTTTATTTATCCACTTATCTGTTGATGGACACTTGGATTATTTCTACATTTTAACTATTTTGAACAAAAATGTTATGAACCTTGGTATACAAGGATCTATTTAAATCCTTTATTAAGACTTTTATGTATATACCTAGGAATGGAATTGCCCTACTTGTGGAGGAACAACTAAATTATGTTTTAGAGTGATGTAGTACTTTATATTCTACCAGCAATATAGGAGAGTTCCAGTTTCTCCATATTCTTATCATCATGTTATTTTCCCTTCCGTATTTCTCTCTTTTCTCCTTTTTCTTTTTTGATAGTAGCCATCTTGGTGAGAAAAAAGGAATGTAGAAGAAATTTATAAATTTATAAAAAACACTATTTTAAATATATAAAAATTAAGACACAAGACTAAGCTTATTCATGTAAATGTAGTCATTTCATTGTGGATTTTTACCCACCATTGTTGTGTTCATTTTTTGTTCGGGCATAAACTTGTGTGGTACTGTGTTGCTGGAAGCTATGTCATTGGTATTTCAAAAACCAGCAAGGTCACCCAGGATGAACTGGTTTCACCAGAGTTTCCAGACTAGGATTAGGCTGGGAAGAAGGAAAAGCCACTTCAATTCTGAGGAAGTCACTCAATGAAAATACTGTGACTAGCAGCAGGATATTGTCCGACTTAGAGCTGCAAGATGAGCCCCTCAGTTTGGAGGGAACTAAAAAGATGAGTGGGGAAAAGTTGTCTTCCTAATGTAGAGATGATCTTAATGATGTGGACAGACAGAAAGTCTCCAGATCTAAATTTGCTGAAGGGGCACAACTCAAAGTGAGAAGCAGCAGCTGGAGACATGCATTAATAATTTGAATGTGAAATGTGCAAAGTATAAATCTAGGAAAACTGGGAATAATAAAAAATGAAATGTACCACATTCCATAAAGATTAGTACTCTAGACATTAGTTAACTGAAATGGACTGGTATTAGCCATTTTTAAGCTGGCAGTCATCATATGGTTTACTATTCCAGATGGCAGAATTAAAGAGGAATTGCATCACGTTCATTATCACAAAAGAACATATTTTTTGATCATTTTATCGGGGGCTCATACAACTCCTATCACGATCAATACATACGTGAATTGTATGCAGACCACATTTGCACATTTGTTGCCATCATCCTTGAAACATCCTCCTTTTACCTCGGCCCCCCCAAAGAACATATTAAGACCCATCATGAAATACAGTACTGCTTATGATATGGTAACATCTATAAACCTCCAAGTTTAAGTTCACTTAATACAACCATTATTAAAATTACACAGTATAAACTGAAGCTAATGATGAAGAAATTGAAGAATTCTACCAATTCTTCAGTCTGAGATTGATCAAACATGCCATCAAGGTGCATTGATCATTATTGATTATTGGAATGTAATAGTTGGAAACAGGATTGGAAATAATTGGTATGGTGTTAGAAATGAAGCTGAAGATCACATGATAGAATTTTGCAAGATAAATGACTTCTCTTGGAAAATACTTTCTAAAAAACAACAAATAATGATACACATGGACATTACTAGATGGAACACAAAATAGTCAAATTTACTGCATCTGTAGGAAGAGAAACTTGCTCTTGAATATAGAATAGCTATAGTAGATGGAAGAACTAGTGTAGTAAAACACCCCAAATTTTCTAAGGTCAACTCAAGAAAAAAAAGTATTATAACGAAATATTAAAAGACCTGAGTTAAAAGCCAAAAAAGAAGAACATGTTCCACAATATTCCTCTGGTTCATTGAGGCCTCCTCACCCCCCACCAAATGACCCCAGTCCTCCCTTTCAGTTCTGGCTAGATCAGGGCATGTACAATGGTACAGATAAGAGCTCATGACACACGGAATCCAGGTCAGATAAACCCCTCGGTAAGTTGTGATACTAGGCGGGTAGTGGAACAGTGTGGGGAGGAGGGAAAGTAGTGGGGAGCTAAGCATAACTTGTCTTCCCTTTCAGGGGGACAAATGGCAGAAACATGGGTGAAGGGAGATAGCGGTTGGTATAAGATATGAAGATAATAATTTATAATTTGTCAAGGGGTCACAAAGGTGGAGGGGAGGAGGGAGCGAAAAGAGGAGCTGAAACCAAAAACAACTGGTCAACATCCAGCCTTTTCTTTCTTTCTTTTTATTTATTTATTTTTGGTGGGAGTAGGCGGCCCAGCCTTGCTCCTGGAGAGCTGCTGCTGGATATGAACTGCCAACCCTGTGGGCCGCAGTCCCGCACTCAACCCCTACGCCACTGGGGCTCAGCCCAACAGCCAGCCTTTTCAAGAGGTCTCATATGATTAAGAACTGATGGTATTGAATGAAGAGGTCCAGGTTGGACTGAAGGCATTATCTAAGAACAAGTCCAAACTGCCTGCCATCAAGTCAGTAGTGACTCATGGTGACCTTAGGGCAGAGTGGAACTGTCCCTGTGAGTTTCTGAGACTACTTATGGGACTCCAAAGCCCCTTCTTTGTCCTGTGGAGAGGCTGGTAATTTTTAACTGCCAGCCCTGAGTCTTACAGCCCAAGATGTAGCCACCACACCAAAGGACTTCCTGATTTAATTTCAAGGCGCCCAGAATTGGTGGACAGCAAATAGAGATGTTTTAACAAGCCGATGTAACACTGGAAACATCCACTTATCTGTGCCAAGAAACTTGGAAGGCCAACTGAGTGGAAGAGACCCATATTTGGACACATTACCAAAAAAAAGTGACCCAACAGAATGAGGAAATGATCATGCAATATTATTACTATCACTTACAAGTGAAATTTTGCATAAAACAGTGACATCAGTACATTGAAAAGGGTGCTGCCAGAAATTCAAGCTGGGTTCAGAAGAGACTAGAGAATAAGGAATAGCATGGCTGATGTCAGGTGACTCTTGGCAGAGAAACATGTTTGTTTGTGTTTTATTGACTATGTAAAGACATTCAATTTTGTAGGTCCTAACAAATTATGGATAATATTGTGATTAGTGGAAATTCCAGAACACTACATTGTGCTCATTCGGAACCTATACATAGACCAAGATGCAATTTTTCAAAATGTGCCTTAAACCAGGAAATGTGGATGTCAAGGTTGCATTCTTTCATTGTACTTATTTAATCTGTATACTGAACACATAATGAGAGAAGCTAGACTACACGAAGGAGGAAGTAGCATTAGGATTGGAGGAAAGCTTATTAACAGCCTATGATATGCAGGTGACACAACCTCACTTGCTTGCTTCAAGCAAGGAGAACTCGATGCACTTGTTGATGAAAGTCAGAGACTTCAGCCGTCAGTGTGGCCGTCGTATGCTTATGTTAATTTCATGATTGAGATGTAGGGGTGGAGTCTAGAGATAGCCATTGAGTAGCCAATGAGGCCTCCGTGTGGGCATGACTTTCTCCTGAGCCTTCTGGGAAATCTCGTGATATTTCCCTCAAGGAGATGAGAACTATCTCCTCAGTTGTTGGGAGTTAGTCTCAGAGACAACGAACTACAGACAAGATGGCAGCGTCTGAGGAGCTGGGGGAGCCAGAGGAGAAGCCACATGGCCTTGCCCTGATGGAACCAGACCGCTGAAGCTGGAGAAGCCACATGGAGAGCCCTGCCAGCGGTGAGTTGCTTCTACCACCACTGGATGCTTTTGGTGAACCCTGAGCCCTGGAAACGAGGAGCCATGAGGGGACCCCTGCCAGCGCCATGACTCTGCACTCACTGGCCTATGACTTTGTGAGTCGGAAGGAGACTTTATAGACTGATATCGGGCATATGGGCTAATATCGGACTTAGGACTTTGAACTGGACTGGGCTGGGATACTTTCTCAATGTCTCATTCCTCTTATATATAAATCATTCCCTTATATCCATATGTGAGTCTATGTATTTGTTTCTCTAGTTTACCCAGACTAACACAGTCAGTAAGGATAGTAACTCAATTTAAAGAAAGCAAAAATCCTCACCAATGGAACCAATAGACAATATCATGATAAAGAGAGAAAAGATTGATGTTGTCAAGGATTTCATTGTACTTAGATCCCCAATCAACACTCCTGGAAGCAGCGGTCAAGAGTTTAAATGACATACTGCATTGGGCAAATGGATTGCACAAGATCTTTTTAAAATGTTAAATCAAGATGCCATCTAATTCATGAGCTGGAAAGCAAAGAAGACAATAGAAGAACTGATGCATGGGAATTGTGGTACAGGTAAAGAGTATAAAAAGTACTATGAACTGCCATAAAACTTAAGCTAAGTTCTACTGCCATTGAGCCCATTCTGACTCATTCTAACCCTAAAGACCAGAGTAGAACTGCTCCTGTGGGTTTGTGAGACTAACTCTCTCTTTTTTAGAAAATCATTTTATTGGGGGCTCATACAATTCTCATCACAATCCTTACATAGGTCCATTGTATGCCAAGCACATTTGTACATCTGTTGCCATCATCATTCTCAAAACATTTTCCTTCTACTTAAGCCCTTGCTATTAGCTCCACATTTTGAGACTAACTCTATGGGAGTTGAAAGCCTCTTTTTATCCCAAGGAGCAACTTGTAGTTTCAAACTACTGGCCTGAGGTTAGTAATCTAACTCATAACCATTATACCACCAGGGCTTCTTAAGGACTTTTATAAGAGCCCAAAACTATCTCGGAGAAGTACAGTCAGAATACTACTTAGAAGTGAGAATGGTACGACTGCCTCACATACCTTGGGCATGTTATATAGAGAAACCAGTCCTGGGTTTCTTCATAAAAACTGCGAAAAAGAGAAAGACCTCCAATAGGATGGATTGACTCAGGAGATGAATTCAGTGTTTGTCCCAAGAGGAAGCCAAGGCTTTCTGATTAGGTCATGCTACCCTTGGAAGGAAAGGCAGTGTCAGTATACCCAAAAAGCAAGGCATGTAAGGGTTTAATTACTAATCTGTAGTGAACAATTTTACTTTTTTTCCCCTTCATTGATGTCAAAGTTTCTGCTTCTTGGTATGGTTGATATAGCTCACTTTCAACCAACCTCTTAGCACCTCCCCACAGAATCAGTTCTTTCAAGTTCAGACCTTGACAGGGATGGGATACACTGTAAGCAAGGTATGCATAGACTTACTTATACTTGTTTATTCACTAATCCTATGTACTAAGGGACTCACTTGAATTTACTTACTTGAATCTTTCATGGATAGTTTCATGTAAGTGCCAGTAAACCCATGCTTACCTTGCTTTTGGGGTAAGGTTGCCAGTTCTAACCCACTCAGTGACACTCCAAAGTGATTTACTTCCAAAAATTCAGCCATGGAAAAGTCTACTGAACACAGTTCTACCCTGACATTTAGGCGGTTACAATAAATCAAAATAAACTCACTAGTTTGTTTTTCCTGTTGTTAGGTACCATTGAGTTAATTCCAACTCAGCGACCCTACACCAAGACAAAACACTACCCAGTCCTATGCCATATTTAGAGGCCTTTTTAGTTTGAGCCCCTTGAAGCAGCCGCTGCGTCCTTCCATCTCAATGAGGGTTTTCCTCTTTTTCACTGACCCTCCATTTTAACCAAGATGATACTCTTCAGGGACTCGTCCTTCGTGTTGACATAGCTAACACCCAAAGCTCAACGTTCCTGCAGTCGATGCCGCGTCAGAGCGACCCTATGGGACAATGTAGAACTGCCCCTGTGAGTTTATGAGATTCTGCTTTTTGCCATCCACAAGTATAATATTTTCTTCATTTTCATACTACTCTATGTTGGTGAAAATTTTCTATAATCAAAAATGTTATAAATGGGGTGATTTATTTAGTAATTTCTTGTAATGGATTATTTATCTTACTTAATTCACTTATTGCATGAGAAAACTTTCCAGATGGTTCTCTTGTGGCTTTTCTGTAAGCATTTAAAAAAATCATTTTATTGTGGGCACATACAACTCTTATCATAATCCATATATCCATCCATTGTATGCCAAGCACATTTGTACATTTGTTGCTGTCATCATTCTCAAAACATTTTCTTTCTCCTTAAACCCTTGGTATCAGCTCCTCATTATTTTCCCCTCCCTCCCTGCACTCCTTCCCTCAAGAGCCATTGATAATTTATAAATTATTATTATTTTGTCATATCATACACTGTCTGATGTCTCCCTTTACCCACTTCCCTGTTGTCCTTACCCCAGGGAGGAGGTTATATGTAGATCCTTATAATCAATTCTCCCTTTCTACCCCATCTTCCCACCCTCCTGGGATCACCATCTCACCACTGGTCCTTTTTTTTTTTTTGGTGACATCACTGCCCTGGTGGGATCATCACTGGTCCTAAAGGGATCATCTATCCTAGATACCCCATGTTTCTGGTTCCTTTCTTTATAGTGTACATCCTATGGTCTAGCCAGATTTGTAAAGTAGAATTAGAATCATGATAATGGGGGGAGGAAGCATTTAAGAACTAGAGGAAAGTTGCATATTTCATTGTTGCTACACTGTATCCTGACTAAGGGCTTGTTTCTCCCCCCCCCCCCCCCCCCCCCCCCCCCCCCCCCC
>PVJH01042830.1:0-14026 GCA_004026705.1 Nesogale talazaci | reverse complement strand
TTTTGTTTGTTTTTGGGGCATCACTTCCCTCTGGTGATGGGAGTAGGAGGCCCAGGCTTGCTGCTGGATTTGAACCTCCAACCCAGTGGGCCGCAGTCCCACGCACAACTAGTATGCCACTGGGGCTCAGCCCAATTATGTAATTTTTTACGACCTTCTATGCTGTCTACAAAAATTCTCTACTCCAATCCCGACCATGCTTGGTGGAGGGCCAGTAAAAAAAAAAAAGAAGAAGAAGAAGAAGACTCTTATTAAAAGAGATCGACATAGTGGGCATCAACATACAATGGGCTCCAAAAGTAATGAAAGCAAGGCTGGAGAAGACCCACGGTAATCCTTCATTCTATCACACATAAGGTCACTCGGTCAGAACCAACTCAACAGCACCTACAACAGCATAACTTGGAATTCACCATCCACCTGTCAGGGAGTTACACTGTGGCTACATTGTGGGAGCGTGTGCAATAATACGACGCTGGAAGCTGTGTCACTGGTGTTTCGTATACCAGCAGAGTCACCCAGGACGGACAGATTTCCCTAATAAAGCCTTACGGATCACAACAGAACACTATCCTACTTGCTTGTTTTTGGATACATCATATATCTATCAGGAGGGTACAATTCCTTGAAGAGGACATCATTTTTGGTGAAGGAAAGGGCCAGCAAAGGCAAGGGAAACCCCCAGGGAGAGGGTTTATCACAACTGCTACAGCCACAGACTAAATTGAACATGGTGTCATGAGGATGATGCAGGCTTGGGAAACACCTAACATTCCTCCTGTTTAGCCTAAGGTTGCCCTGAGCTGCTGTTTACTCAATGCTGACTAACAACATACCTTGGTACAGTAGTCACTCCTCAGAGATATGGTCTCTGCCAGGGGTGCGCAACACGTCAACTGCCATCTATGCGTCAATCGCAAATGTTGTGAGGGTGGATCGCAAGGCATGAAAACAATAGACGGAAGCCTATCATCAATCCGGTCACTTCACGGATATCCAGCGTAGCGAATCCGAGGCAATCTGAGGTGTCAAATGCATGCGCAAATGCCTGCGCTAAGTGTAGCAACACTGACCAGCTAAGTTATTAGAACAATTTTTAGACCCTGGTCTTTTTCTTTTTCTCTTAAATGTAAGAAAGGGTATTAAAATGAGTTGGGGAGCTGGACCGAGTAAGGAGACAAAAACGTGTCACTTTCATACAGAATGGGGTATTTTGACAATTACAAGCCAATATTCAGCTGAAGTTCAGAGTGCATGAAATTGTGGAACTTACTCACTGAGAGAAAAGTACCCAAACATGAGAAAAGTACCCAAAATAGCTGTCAGCAGCTATTGTCAGCACCTCTGGTTTGTGTTATAGGTTCTCAAGTTTATTTAGCCTAACAACTTTTAACCCAAAACTTTAAAACTATATATAGCCAATAATCCAAGAGAAAAATTAGACATCTGCTTTTGCAACTCACCTTGACCATTCCAATGTCCTCTAAGAGGTGTGTTATGACAAATTAATTTTCATAAGATTTTACAGACTAGAACATAGTTCAGTTACAATCAAGGAATGGCACAATTCATCAGTTCTATCAGGGCTATTTTGTCTTTCCAAATACAAATGCATTCACTTATTCTATTTCTTTTTTTTTTTTTTTTAGGCATCTCTGCCCTCAGGTGGTGGGAGTAGGAGGCCCAGCCTTTGCTCCTGTGGAGCTGGAATTGAACCTCCATCCTAGTGGGCCGCAGTCCCGCACACAACCACTACGCCAGTGGGGCTCAGCCCATTTATTCTATTTCATATTAAAATTTAGATCACTTGGGTTATAAGCTAAGGAGTCCTGGTGGCCTATGGGGCTAATCACAAGGTTCACAGTTCGAACCTATCAGTCGTTCCACAGGCGAAAAATACGGCTTCCCTAAAGTCTCAGAAATCCCCAGGAACAGTGTGCTGCTGTCCGAGAGGGTTCCTAGAAGTGAGAATTGACTCAATGGCAGTGAATGTAACCTGGGTTATAACTCTGTCTTAATAACTTATCAGTAGTTGACCTGACAAATCACTTCATCCATGTGCTTTAGTCTTCTTTCTGTTATACAGGGACAATAATGCCTCATTAGGTTGTAAGGACTATTAAAAACAGTACCTAACACCAGTGGTGAGAGTGCCAATAACCAGGAGGGTGGAGGGAAGGTGGGACAGAAAGGGGGAACTGATCACAAGGATCTACACATAACCCCCTTCCTGGGGAACGGACAACAGAAAAGTGGGTGAAGGGAGATATCGGACAGTGTAAGATATGACAAAATAATAGTAATTTATAAATTATCAAGGGTTCATGAGGGAGGGGGGAACAGAAAGGGAGAGGAAAAATGAAGAGCTGATACCAAGGGCTCAAATAGAAAGCAAATGTTTTGAGAACGATGAAGGCAACAAATATACAAATGTGCTTGACACAATACATGGATGAATGGATTGTGATGAATTTTATGAGCCCCCAATAAAATGATTTAAAAAAAAAAGTACCTAACATACCGTAAGTGATCAATAAGTATTACTATTTCTGCTATTATACCAATATTAATCTGTTTTTCTTTCTCAATCGCTGTCTCTCTCACACACACACAGATGCGTGCAGATCACAAATACACATACATATTTGTGGGTACAAAACCATATATACACACACATATATACACCAACACAGAGAAACTTTATCCCCAGGAATCTTTTGGCAATATCGGGATATATTTTAGATTGTCAATGAATGGGGAGCATACTACTAACATCTCATGCTAAGAAACATACCACAATGTACAAGGCAGACCCAGTAACATCTGGTCCAATATGTCAACAATACTAAGATTGAGAGAACTCCATACAAATACAAAATTCAAACAAGTTGAGGCTGAGCCCCGGTGATGTAAGTGGTTGAGTGCGGGACTGTGGCCCGCGGGCTTGGCGGTTCAAATCCAGCGGCGGCTCTCAGGAGCAGCACTGGGTAGCTCCTACGACCACCAGCGGGCAGTGATGCCCCCCCCAAAAAAAATTCAAACAAGTCAAGCTCATTACCCATAAATCAATCTGACTCATTGAAAAAAAAAATGCCATGGAAGAATACAGAGTGGAAACCCAAAGTCCATTTGTAGACAATTGGACATTCCATTACAGAAGGAAGGGTCACAAGGAAGAGACGAGCTAGTCAGGGTGCAGCATAGCACCAACGGTACAAACTTTCCTCTAGTTCTTTAATGCTTCCTTCCCCTCATTATCATGACCCCAATTCTACCTTACAAATCAGGCTAGACCAGAGCATGTTAGAAACACAGGGAATCCAGGACAGATTAACACCTCAGGACCAAGAATGTGAGTAGTTATACCAAGAGAGTAAGGGGAAGGTGGGAGGAGAAAGGGGAAATCAATCACAAGGGGGTCACATATAACCCCCTCCCTGAAGGACAGACAACAGAAAAGTGGGTAAAGGGAGACACCGGTTAGTATAAGATATGAAAAAATAATAATAATTTATAAAGTATCAAGGGTTTGTGAGAGAGGGAGGTGGGGGGGAAGGAAAATGAGGAACTGATACTAAGGTCTTAAATAGAAAGCAAATGTTTTGAGAATGATGATGGCAACAAATGTGCAAATGTGGTTGACACAATGGATATATGTATGGGTTATGATAAAACCTGTAAGAGCTGCTTGAGCCCCCAATAAAATGATTTTTTTTGGGGGGGAGGCATCACTGCTCTCCAGTGGTAGGAGTAGGAGGCAGTAGGAGTCCCACTGCTGGAATTGAACCTCCGTCCCTGTGGGCCGCAGTCCCGCGCACAACCACTACGCCACCGGGCTCAGCCCCAATAAAATGATTTTTAAAAGAAGAACTGTCCCTGTGTATTTCTGAGACTGTAAATCTTTGCAGGAATAGAAAGCCTCATCTTTCTCCCGCTAAGTGGCTGGTGGTTTTGAACTGTTGACCTTGCAATTAGCAGGTCAAGAATAACCCATAACACCACCAGGGCTCCACAAACAAAGTACTATAACATATATGCTTTCTCCCATAAAGTATGTTCTTGGCCAATTTTGTACTTTCAGTGAAGATACACAAGGAATCAGCAGCTATATTATTTCAGATAAATTCCTACATATCTTTATATTTCCACTACAAAATCCTCAGTCTAAGGAAAAGGTAAGGAATACTTATCTTTATACACTTGAAACACACACACACAAACTTAACTATACATCTCACTGTACAGGACATTACTTCTATCACAAAGACACAAGTTTCTTCTACCTCACTATGATTTACTTTTGTACAAAAGAATCAAAAGTTCACATTTATATGTTACAATAGCATAGGACGAGGCTAACTTTTAACAAATTAGAAAACTACCAGGGACAGCCAGAGGAAATGTCGAGATACTGAAAGTCACATCTATGATAAATGTTAGTTACTTTTTCATTCATCAGTCCATTTAAAAATCACAGCATGGGGCTGAGCCCCGGTGGCGTAGTGGTTGTGCGCGGGACTGCGGCCCACTGGGATGGAGATTCGATTCCAGCTCCACAGAGCAAAGGCTGGGCCTCCTACTCCCACCACCTGAGGGCAGTGATGCCAAAAAAAAAAAAAAATCACAGCATGCCTGGTTGAACTACTGAATTGTATGATATGTAGATTATATACCAATAAACTGCATAAATAAAAATAATAATATGCATCCAGTGGGGCACAGCTTCTAAGGAAGAGGAGATAGAGGAGAAGAGGAAAAGAAACAAAGTCAGAAACAATAATGATAATCACAACATGTTTAGGAGTATGAATAAATTTATTTCCATTACACAAATAAATGGCAGGTTAAATTACTTGTCCAAGATCATATAATAACTAAAAGACAGAACTTCTACAATAACACTTCCTCTGGCCATGAGGCTTAAAAATCTAGATTTGACAGGAAGTCTAAGGATAAAGACTGGTAGGTTAAATATACAAAACTTAAAAAAAAAACTTAAGTAGTGATGCCTAAAAAAAAAAAACTTAAGTAGTTGTTCATAATAAAAATAACACAAGCAAATTTTTTTTTTCGTTTTTGTGGGCATCACTGCCTCTGGTGGTCGTGGGCGCTACCCAGCCGCCGGTGGATTTGAACCGCCAAGCCTACGGGCTGCAGTTCTGCACACAACCACTTACGCCACCAGGGCTCAGCCCAAACAAAATTTTTTAAAGAGGGCAAATACTTATAAATAAGAGTAAATTTCGACTGTGGCCCACTTGGATGGAGGTTCGAGTCTAGCTCCACGGAGCAAAGGCTGGGCCTCGTACTCCCACCACCTGAGAGGAGTGATGCCCCCCCCCAAAAAAAAAGAGTAAATTTCATAATTGTATAAAACACTCTTAGAAATCAGTGAAAACAAAGATAAGACTAAATGCAATAGAAAAGCAGGTAAAATATTAAACAGATACCTTTACAAAAAAAACTATAAATGGCTTCTAAAGAAATGAAAATAAGTTTAACTTTACCCATAATAAAAGGAATGGGGGGCTGAGCCCCAGTGGCATAACTGGTTAAGTGCAGAACGTGGGTTTGGCGGTTCAAATCCCGCGGCGGCTCTCAGGAGCAGCACTGGGCAGCGCCCACAACCACCAGAGGCAGTAATACCCCAAAAAAAACAAACAAATAAAAGGAATGGGAAGTGAAAATTATGAAAAGTCTGTTTTATGCTTCATTTTAGGAAGCCTTTTTTTTTGGTATATATTGTTAACTCTGCAGGTCTATCTAGACAAGAGGCTAGACAGTCTGGAGGCGAAAATGACAGGACTGATGGTTCCAGGGTAGGGGACATAGGCGAAGGGGAGGAGGGGGAAAGGAGATGGTGTTGACCAGCCCAGGGATAAGAGAATAACAATTCATTCATTCAAAATCAAGATGGGTGAGAGAAGTCTGAAAGGGATTGATCAAGACTAATGTAACAGAAAATACTGAAACCCAAATGGAGGCTAAGCATGACAGTGGGACAAGAGGAAAGTAAAAGGAAATAGAGGAAAGAACTGGGGGATAAAGGGCAGTTATAGAGGTTCAAATACAGGCATATACATAGGTGCATATATTTATATACAACAATGGGGAAATAGATCAACGAGCATAAACTTATAGGGTTAGTAGTAGGACAGCAGATAGGCATTGGATCTCCACTCAAGGACTTCCTCAGTACAAGAACGTTTTGTTCTATTAAATTGGCATTCCAGGATGCTCACCTTCCCGACCTGATCACTGAAGACAAATGTGTGCACAAGCAAAGGTGGTGAAGAAAACTGGTGGTGCCTGGCTATCAAAAGATGTAGCGTCTGGGGTCTTAAAGGCTTGAAAGTAAACAAGAGGCCATCTAGCTCAGAAGCAACAAAGCCCACATGGACAAAGCACACCAGCTTGTGGGATCAC
Source organism: Nesogale talazaci (assembly GCA_004026705.1). NCBI lineage: Eukaryota > Metazoa > Chordata > Mammalia > Afrosoricida > Tenrecidae > Nesogale > Nesogale talazaci. The sequence goes on along the minus strand of PVJH01042830.1, from coordinate 7,600 downwards.
TAAGTGTCAAAGGGATCAGTTATCAGGCTTCAAGAACTAAAAAGCATAACATTGCGTGCTCACTTTCCTGATATGATCGCTGACAACAAATGTGTACATGGGAAATGTGGTGAAGAAAGCTGATGTTGCCTGGCTATCAAAAGAGATAGCGTCTGGGGTCTTACAGGTTTGAAAGTAAACAAGCGGCCATCCAGTTCAAAAGCAACAAAGCCCACATGGAAAGAAAAAAAAAGCCCACATGGAAGAAGCACACCAGCCTGTGTGACCACCAGGTATTGAAGGGATCCTCTGTCAGGCATCAAAGAATTAAAATTATTTCATTATAAATGAGGGGGAGTACAGATTGGGGACCCAAAGCCCATCAATAGGTGAAGCGACATCCTCTTACAGAGAGGTTGCAGGGAGGAGATGAACCAGCTAAGGTACAGTGTAGTAACAATGAAATATGCATCTTTCCTCTAGTTCTCAAACGTTACCTCCCACCATCATGATCCCAATTCTACCTGACAAATCCAGCTAGACCAGGAGATGTACACAGGAGTTGGAAACATGGGGAAAAGAGGACCCCTCAGGACAAGTGATGGGAGTGGTGAAACTGGGAGGGTGGAGGGATGATGGAATAGAAAGGGGGAACCAATTTCAGGAACCTACATACAACCTCCTCTCTGGGGCATGGACAACAGGAAAGTGAGTGAAGGGGCACATTGGACAGTGTACAACATGAAAAAGTAATAACAATTTGTAAATTATTAAAGGTTCATGGTGGGTTGGGGGAATGTAGGGAACTGATACTGGGGACCTAAGTGGAGGAAGAATGTTTTGAGAGTGATGATGGAAACAAGTGTGCAAATGTGGCCTGCACATCAATGATGCATGCATGGATCATGATAGGAGCTGTATGAGCCCCCAATAAAATGATTCATTAAAAAAAGCAGTTTATACCAAGGGCTCAAGTGGAAAATATTTGGAAATGAATATGGCAATATGTGTAAATATGCTTATACAAATGATGTATTGAATGTTCTAAGAACTAAAAAGCCCCCCAATAAAATCATTGAAGAAAAAGTCTGTTTTATACTGACTGACCCTAATCAAAAAGTTTGATAACATATTGCCTTGATTAAGATACACAGGACAAGGCACTGTCCATCAGTGCTGCTGATACAAACTTTTTTAACATTACCCATCCAAATTAAAAATATTCTTTGATTCACCAATTATAACCAGAACAAACTAATATGTACAGTTAGCATGTACAATAAGACATGGAAAGAATATTCATTGGAATATTATTAATAACAAGAGATTAGAAACAAAATAAATGCCCATCATCAGGGGGTTAAGTAAATCCAGTATAGCGACATGAAGAATTTTCTGAAGTTTTAAAAATAAAAGAGATCTATATGTTGTATAGAACAATCTCTTAGGTCAGTTTAATATAAATAATTATCTTTGAAATAATATGTAGCTGGGCTGAGCCCCGGTGGCGTAGTGATTGTGCACAGGACTGCAGCCCACTGGGACGGAGGTTCAATTCCAGCAGGGAGGCTGGACCTCCTACTCCCACCACCGGAGAGCAGTGATGCCCCCCCCCCAAAAAAAAAAAGAAATAATATGTAGCTTACAAAAAGTAATATATATACATCTGTACATATATTTATTAGTATACTGATATATCAGAATCAACAGTTCCTGAGTTGAAGCTAACGCATTGACCCCAAGCCTATCAGGGTAGAACTGTGAGACATACATACATACATACACACATTCACAAGCATGTTTTCTCCATTGTTTTTTCTATTGTCATCTAACTCACATATTATACAATTATACATTGTGTACATCATACAATTTAATCAATCATATTAAGAGCTGTGCAATCATCACCAGAATCCATTACCTGTTAATTCCATTTTTTCCATTAACTTTTTGAAGCTTCCTCCTGCATATATACATATACGCAGAAAGCTTTTACTGGAAATACACATAAGAAACTGACAAGAATGACTGCTTAATGGACAGTCCGTGGAGTAGAGCAAAAAGGAAGCTTTTCAATGATAGTGTTTCACTTTTTATAGAACATGGCTCTTTAAATTACTAACTATAACATTTAAGTCACAAATTCTGGGTCTCAGTATCCTCTAATTTGAAATAATGATAATAGCCTGATTAATACTTGTAAAGATTAGTTGGTTTCAAATCCCCCTCCTGATATGTAAATTCCATGGGGGCAAGAATGATTGCTTTATTCATCAGTACAAACTCAGTACCTAAAATAATCTCTAACACATAGTGAATGATCAACAAAGTCTGTGAAATTAATTTTTTAGTTAAGAAAATGACCTGAAGGCATAATCCAATGGTGTTGGCACAAGTGGGATCAAAACTGAAGTTTCATTAGTTATGTAGTTCTGACCTTCCTAGAAGCTCAAATCTTGATTATTTTGGTTGAGAGGGAAATGGAGAACTGGTTGGCAAGTAGGGAAAGAAGGAAGACAATACATAAACATTTCTCCCATTTTTTAACTGTCAGTTTTGCTTAAGTGATTAAAAACATATTAAAACAAGGTAATCCCCACCCAGGCCCTAGCACACAGGACTACTTAATAGATATTTGTTGAATGAATAAACCTGCTTCAAAACCATTATTATCTCACAACCAGAGACAGAAACTTCAGTATCTGTTTAATCTTCCTGTCATTAAGGCCCTTTAGAATTTTCAGTCACACATACAACCAACATTAAGTCACTTTCTTGCACACAGAATTGAAGGAAAGAGAGGAATTAAAAGATGCCCTGCCTGGAAGATCTCTCTCACTCTAGTTTGCCTATGTGTAAGTGTTGGGGAGGGAAGGGGCAGAGGGTGACATAAGCACATCAATAATGAATGTGAAACTAGGTTCCACTGTTAGCTCACTTTATTTGCTTCAAGCCGTTTTTAAATGTTTATGAAGTTCAAAAAGGCACAAAACTTGTAAAGTTTTATACACTCACAAGAAAACACATTCGGGGTGTATCAAGAATTAGGAAGGCTCTTTTCTCCGGACCTTTCCAATGTACTTTACTTCCTTTTGTTATCACGTGCCATGGGATCAATTCTAACGCACGGGAGCCTATAACACAGAACAGAATGGCTCTCGAGGGCTTTCTACACTGTTTATTGGGAGCAGGCTGCCAGGTCTGGGCTTCTTTCCCTCAGTGCAGCTGGGGGTGGGTGGTGGTGGTGGTGGTGGTGGTGGTGGTGGTGGTGGTGGTGCAGCACAGCTGAGTGCTAGGTCATTGTACGACCATGACTTTTTACGACACTCTAATTCTGAAAATCAAAATATTCTAAGTAGACTTTTTTGACTTGTCAATATCAATGAACTGCCGATGCGTGTTCTCTGCTCAGTGGAACAGTAAGGACGATCAATATTCACTCCTGACTCTGGTACTTATTCTGTGTACATATCAATAAATATTGAGCCTCAAGAACATGTTTACATTATTTAAGGAACTACACACTGACAGAGCCTGAAACCAATCGCTAGAGATGAACTATAAAACAAGTATTACCCAGCAGAGAGAGTAAAGTATGCTCATAACTGGAAGTAAATGAACAAAAGTCTTCAAACAAACAAAAGTCTCACTCATGCCAACTGAGGCCAAAAAGAGCCGGAGAAGAACCTTCGCCTGCCAACTGGCATCTTGTTTAATGAAAGTCACTGACCAGACTCACAGAAAGTTAAACATCCACATGCCAACGCTGCCATTTGTCCAACTGGAGTTTCAGAAGGACTCTTCCAAGGACATTCACAACCGAGACTCAAAGGACAACATTCCCTGCGAAGGATTCATCCCTTCTTTCTTGGTCAAAACATAATAGTCAGGCTTTACTGCTAAAAGAACCGATTAACTCCTGCAAGCTGAAGTTGGTGACTTTACTTGAGGCACATGCTCTGGGGAGAAGGTATTTTTCACTCCCGGGCTGTATCCTCAAGTGGCAGGCACAACACTGCAGAGCCTCTTGAGCCTCACACACAAGACCCTGCAGCCCAAAAAGGTATGCTCTCTGGGTGCTAGAGCCTAATAAACTCAGACCACACTCACCGCCATCAAGTTGATTCTGACTGACAGCGACCCTCTAGGGCAGGGCAGAAAGAGTCTCTGAGACTCTCTGTATGGGCAGAAAGCCCTGTCTTTCTTCCACCGAGCAGCTGGTGGCTTCAAACCGCTGCCTTGGCGGTGAACAGCCCCACGCGAAATCACTATGGCACCAAGGCTCCTCTAAAGTCTTACATATATATAAGCACTGTCAAGTCCAAGGCAAGGAGACTAACAGGTGGCAGCGGCATTCCGTAGGTGAGGCAGGAGGCCTGGGGAGGGCCAGAACCTGGAAGTTCAGGGCTAGAAAGAACAGAGGTGAGTGAAGGACCTGGCCGGTGCCTGCCGACCACCCTGTCATCCTGGACAACAGGGGAGGATGACAAGCGACTTTGTTGACCGAGAGGAAGCAGGCTCCACGAGGGAACGATGCCGAGAGGTTTCCTACGAAAGCAAAAGGACGGGGCTGCGAAGTTAGCCAAGAGGCAAGAGGAGAAATCTCGAAAACAAGTTTGGGTCAGGATCCCGCGGGACCCGTGAACTCTGGTCGTTCCCTGCACCGAGAGAGTTCCCGGCTGGCGGCTTGGACAGCGATAGAGACCATCTGAGAGAAGGGGAAGCCCGAGGGGGCTCAGCAAAGACTGCTCGGGGTCTGACCCAGAAGGCAGCCGGTCGGGGAGGAGGCTGAATGCCAAAGGGGACTCCTCAGAAGGGATGGGGCTGATTCGGAAACCAGGCTGTCAGGTCAGCGTCCACGGCAGGGCAGGGCAGGGCAGGGGAGGGGAGGGCTGCCGTCGGGAGGCGATGGCTCGCAGGGGCTCGGGACGCCACCGTAACGAACGCAGCCCCGCCGAGGTCGAACTTCCTGCGGGACGCGGGCTGACCCGGGGCGGGGGGAGGCTGATTGGCGCGAGCTCTCCTCGGAGCTCACCTGCCGGAGCGCCCGGCCTGGAAGTCGGGAACTTCCTGGGTGACTGGAAGCTGCCCGGGCTGAGGGAAGCGGCACCCCGGCCGGCCGGAGCCCGGGGCACAGTGCCCTCGGCGGTGGCGCGGAAACCCGGGGCGGCCGCGCGGGGCGGGGCCGGGGGTGCAGACCAGCCCGGGGCGGGGTCCCGGCGCCCGCGGCCGGCTCCGGATGGCGCCCTCCCCCATTCACACACAGACTCCCGCTCGCACACACCGGCCGCCGGCCCGCGAGCCGCAAGGAGCTGCGGGGGCTGGCGGAGCTCTCGGACCGGGAGGGAGAGCCCGGGCCGGCGGGGGCACTGGCCCGCCGAGCCCGGCGGACTGGCGGGCGGCGTTACCTGTGTTAGGGAGAACTGGGCCGCCGCAGCCATGGTGTTTCCATCATGCACAGGAGGGGAAGGAAGGACGGGCGGACAGGGGCTCGGGGCGGGGAGGAGGCGGAGGGAGCGGCCGGAGGCGAGGCTCGGGCGGGCGGGCGGGCGGGCGTCTCCCCCAACTTCGACAACTTCCCTCCTCACTCCCGCCCCGCCCCGCCTGGCCCCGCCTCGCTCCGCCCGCGGGACCAGAGTTGTGGCGACACTCAAACACCGGCACCGGAATTCGGACCGGAGCCTGCCCCGCGGCCGCCTGGAAAAACCGGCGCGGATTTTAAGTTAAGGAGGACGGGACTGGAGAGTTATATGACTCCAAATTGTCCTGTGAACAGAAACCCTTGAGCATTTGTTCTGAAAAATGAGAGAACTTATGCCCTCGGCCAAAATTACTAAATGAGATAAGGGCGAGAAATAATCACAGCATTTAATATGGGGAGAGTAGTTTGGGGAGAGAAGGGTTCAAAAAGTTAGGGGAAAACTGGGATGACGTGATCAGGGACATTTTTCACAAGCTTTTTTTTTTTTTATTTTATTTTTTTTTAGGCATCACTGCCCTCTGGTAGGAGTGGGAGGCCCAGCCTTGCTGCTGCTGGATTTGAACCGCCAAGTCAGTTGGCTGCAGTCCCACACTCAACCACTACGCTACCGGGGCTCAGCCTCACAAGCTTTTGAAGCCAGATTCTGCTGCACATTCTATTTTCATTGTATGGATGAAAAAACTAAGATAGAAACGTGTTGTACAAAGAAGGAAATTGAGGTGAAAATTTCTTTATCTTGCCTAAAAAACTTAGCATACATTTTTAGACAGCTGAATTAGAATCCAGGTCTGATTCTATGTTATTCCAGGTAAACTAGAGAAACAAATTCATAAACATGCACATGTCTATAGAGGAGCGGTTAATCTACAAGAGGAATGGAACATTGAGAAAGCATGCCAACCCATTCCAGTCCAAGCCCACAAGTCTGATATTAGCCCATATGTTCAATACCAATCTATAAAGTCTTCTTCGGATTCTCAAAGCACATGCAATGAGGTCAAATGCAGGACCATCACAGGCCAATGGGGAGAAAGTCTTTGGATCCAGTGGTGGTGTAGGCACCCCAGCGGTGGCATTGGTCTCTCTGTGGCTTTTCTGACTTCGGAGATCTGGTTCCATTAGGATAGGTCCATAGGGCTTCTCCTCCGGGATGTCTCACAGGGAGTCAACCTTGTGTCTTCTCAGTAGAGCATCTCCAAGGGACTGAGTAGTGAGTCTCTCACCTCCAAGGGTAAAATACAGCCAGATTTCCCAGAATTCTTAGGAGAAAGCCATGCCCACACAGAGGCCTCATTGACTATATCCTAATTGACAGACTAAACTCCCCCCCACCCCTACACTCTTAAGAAGCCTCAAATTGACACCAGATGAGGTGACTGCCACAGATTCCAAAACCTTTCATTTGATCATTTTCTTATTAAAAGAAAAAGCAGCATCACATTCTGTCCTTTTATCTAAAATCAAGTAGTGAAAGAATAGTAACTTTAGTAACCTAGTGGGTTACCTGTTGGTCCGCTGGCCACAAGGTCGACAGTTCAATCCCACCAGCCACTCTGAGGGAGAACGATTAAGATTGCTAAATCTCAAAGTTCTCTGTAGAGTCACTCCACATTGAAATGGACTCGATGGTTCACTCACTGCCATTGAGTCCGTTCGGACTGAGTGACCCTACAGGCCAGGGTAGAACTGCCCCGGTAAGTTTCCGAGAATGCAAGTCTTTGCAAGAACAGAAAGACTCGTCTTTCTCAGCAATCCAAAGCATAACCACGACCCTCTCCGAAAACATCAAGTTCTCTGCCAAACTCACTATGTTTGAGTTGATAGTGACTATTAGCTGCCCTCATCAGACAGGGTGGAGTTGCCCCTGTGAGTTTCCCGGCATGCACATCTTTTCGAGAGTCGAAAATCTCAACTTTCTCTCCCTGAGAGGCAGTTTCCAACGGCTGGCTTTGCAGTTTGCAGCTCAACTCCAACCCGCTCGCTCGCTGAGCTCCTTCAGGTAGAGGTCTGGTTTGAATGAAAAGAAAACACTTTCAAGTCACTCTGCCCCCCCAGCCCTGCTACCCACGGCCTGCCCCATTTGCTCACTCAATAAAAGAGTCATGGGGAAGTCCAGCTGCAGGAGACATCGGTGGTTCC
>PVJH01042829.1:0-13681 GCA_004026705.1 Nesogale talazaci | reverse complement strand
CCCCCCCCCCCCCCCCCCCCAACTCGTGGCCACTTCCCTGCATCTCCAGAACCCATGTGACTTTTAGTCAGCCCAGGCTGAGTCAGGCTCCATTACGTTTTCTCTAGGTGTCTCCATTGTTTCTTTAGCTGTGACAGTATTCTTTTGAGAAGATGGTTTGACATGTGATAATTCCCAATAATGTGGGCACAGTCTTCTTTCTTTTGAGAGGTCTCTAGGTTCCTGTCTTAAGGAGTCTTGGTGGCATTGTTGTTACACATTAGGCTGCAATCCAAAAGATCAGCAGTTTGAAACCACTAGCCACTCCCTGGGAGGAAGACCAGGCTTTTTGCTTTTGTGAACAGTTACAGCCTCAGACGGCCGAATCCCTTTCTTGTTGGTTTGTAGCCCCAGGGATCTTGGGGATTCTTGGCATCATTTGGCCTATAGACAAATCTTCACCTGGCTTTTGTCTTCATGTGTGTGTGTGTGCACGCGGTGTGCTCCTTCCTGCCACGTCTCTTTTCTGATCTCTCCCTATTGTGGAAATGATTAAGTTTAGGACCCACTCTCTTCTGCTAGGAGCTCATTAACACATCAAAAGAACCCCCTCTTCAAGCATGATCATATACAAGCAACAGAGGTCATAATTTCAACTTACATTTGAGAGGGACACAATTTAACACGTAAACATGACCTTTCATTGATTAAGGTCATTGGTGACATTGACGGGTCAAGTAAACCAGGCATAACAAAGTCTGGATGATGAGCCCTGAGATGTTAATGCTGTTTGGATCAATTATTGTCAAAAGGGAATTCTCTCTACTGTGGACAAAACTTTTATTTTTTAAGAGAAGCCGCAAATCTAGACTGTTAGATGATGTCTCCAGAAGTTTAAGTATTTGAAACAAATGTGAACTTTTAAGAGTCACCGTGAGAGCCAAACAAAACACATCTACAGATTTGATTGGGCCTGGGAGCCATCTCTCTGCGCAGTCTGAACTGGGCTAAATGGAAAAATTTATCCAGATGCATTCTCATTTGTACCCTAAGCCATTCTTTGGCTCTGGAACTTGTGACTCCTAAGCCCTTTAGCCTTTGTTGACATCTAGTTGTCTCACACACCATCTTCTCAGGATCCAGCTCCTCGTTATTCTGAGGATAAACGAGCCAATCGAATGAACCCTTTTTTTTTCTAATAGGAAAATTTCCCTGGATGTGGCCTTTCTTCTCAGCTGTATATTTGAAATATGAAGTCATTTGGCTATTATTCTTAGTAACTGCTATCTAACCGTGGGGATGTCAACCATGGAGAAAAGCCAAACGTCCATGGGATGTTCTTAGAGGGGACTGCTGGGGAAATTGTACACTACAGATCCTGTCAAGCCCCAAACACTTTGGGGTTGTCAGGATTGGAGCAGGTAAGGACTCCGCGAGAAAGAGCCGTGAGAGATTGGTTGGGTCATTCCTTTCTTAAATTGAGTGTTTTTCGGTGCTCATAGGTGCCATGTTGGAACAATTGTTTATACACCTGGAACTTGGTTTTCCTTGGCATCTTCTAGTGGCTTAAAAGTATGATTTAGCACACTTAATGAGATTCCTCTGGGCTTTAAAAATATCTAGAGAATGCGAATCCACAGAAAAGAAGAGGCAGCTGGTAAGATTGGATGAGGTCATAGCCGTGCGTCTTTTGTGTAGTGCAGAAGTCAAACCTGCGCACAGACCTGGCAGGCTCCTGTTTGATGCACTGATGCCAGCAAATGCCTGCAGTTCCCCACTCCTTTGTCTCGCAGAAACCCTCCCACATGCCCAAGGAAGAACGCCAAATGGCTAGTTTGCCAGGCCATGAACTTCCTTGTTGGTCCCATATCCCAATCAAACTCATTGTTATCAAACCCATTTCCCCTCACGACATTCCCGCAGCACACAGTAGAAATAACTGACAGCTTTTCCAAGGCTGTCAATCTTTACGGGTGCAGACTGCAGAGCCTACGGGTGGGTTTGAACCACAGACCTGCTAGCCTCGGAGGACTCAACTCTCACACTTCCACCAATTCCCCCCTCTCCACCTCCCCCCTCCTCCCTGTTGGTATAGATGGAATCAGAGTGTTGGAAAGAATAGACGTTTGAGTTCTTTGACTCCTCCTGGGAGATGGGTTGAGGAGGAGGGCTCGCCCGCCGATTCTAGGTGCTTATTTGCAGGGTTCTTGCGTCTCCCTGGACAACGACGGCTTGCCCAGCGCCCAGGGCCCCGCGTTCCTTTCCTTTCTGGAGGAGCGCAGGCCAATCCTTTGGACACCAGCACCACCAAGTGGGTAAAGCAGACCTAGCCTGCGCTGTGGATTGCGTAACCGGTCCTCAGACCGCCGAGGGACACTCAGTCCTGCTGTCTTCTCCTCTCGCCCATCGGTCTGAGTCATTGCAGCACAGCCCAGGGATGCAAATAATTTTTGCTGCGGTGGCCTCACACTGCTGGGCTCCTGCGGAGCTTGAGTGTCTACAACACGACCGGCCAAAGTCTAGACGTCGGGTAGGAAAATGACAATAGAAGAGTCCCATGGTCTGCTTGGTTTCATCAGAACGTGTGGGGGGTGAGCCCCACCCTGGGCTCGCTCTCTGTGGTGGAGGGAACCTGGAGCCTGGACTCTGACGACTGCCAGGGCTTCTGCGACCCACCGAGACAGAGAGACAAAACTCGACAGCTACTGCCCCAGGCAGGGGTGCAGGCTGAATTCAAAGGAGCTGGGGAGGCGCAAGCATTTTTATGAATCACACCGTTTGCTTCCTGGGAACAAAGACGTCGGTGCTTAGATGATTGCCTCTCCTCTTTGGGGAAAAGGGGACAGAATGATTCTAAAAAGGCGCATGCCTTTAAGTGGTACCAGCATGGTGAAAGGTGGCTGGCAAAGAGAGAATAAGGATTTCATTTATCTTCATAATGGCTTCCCCTGTGCAGCAGGCACCGAGATCCCCAGAGGGGGCTGGCCCTGCTTCTCCCCCTTTGTGACATTAGCGCGTGGTTTCAAGTGGACTGCTATGCACGTAGGATTGGCTGTGCGCTCATAGGTGGAGGTGGAGGAACAGTAATTATAAAGGTGTTAGCACTCGACAGCCAGTACATTTGTACTTCCGGTCGTAATCGTTCCTTTATAACTCCAAACGGAAAGATTTTGCCAAAAAAAAAAAAAGGTGCGAATATGTCCTTTGATGATCTATTAAAGTGATAGAAAAATGAATAGAAGAGTCCCTAACACCCCTCCCCAAGTCAGTTTCCCTCAAGTTGATTGTGACTCAGGACGACCTTGTGTGTGGGGTAGAATTGCACCACGAGGGTCTTCAAGGTTGTGGTCTTTCAGCAATAGATCACCAGACCTGTCTCCAAGGTGCCTCTGGGTAATGTTTGTGTCACGCAGGAAGAATCCATCTCTTAGGTAATAGTTGTGCTACTACTTGTGCCACTCAGGAATAGAGAGAGGATATGTTCTCCATTCCTTCCCAAGACTGACTCCTACAGTAGCTTACCTTTCCATTTTATTTTCCCGTGGACTTTTTGAAGCTCCTCATACATCTGGAAATCCATAGAAGGAGCTGCTGTGGACATGAGGTGGAGGGTAGGCTGTTGCAAACCTAGAGGGAACTTCTTCGGCCCTGCTGTGGAGCTCTTCTCTGGAGAAGGACTTTGCTTGAACTTACATGTGACAGTAAATCGAGTGACCCAGCATGTTAAGTGCAGATTGGGAATCTGAAAACATCCTCACGCAGCTGCCACAAGAGATTGAATGCAAGGAAATACGATTAACCAAAAATGTAATTAATTGATGACTGTCAAGTCCTCTAGTTACATAATCACCTCTTTGCATCCGCCCGTTTAACTGTCCCCTGCATCGTTACCTCTGATGGGGACGTGGTGTAAAAGGCCACGGGACAATGCCCAGGAGCAATCCTTAGGTTCTTCCTGTTGCTGTTGGGCACCATCAAGCTCTTCCCAGGTCATAGTGACACAATGTAGACCTTGGCCAAACCCAGTGTTGTGCCATCTTTCCTCTTGATACTATGCTTGAACCTAATGCTGTTGCCACGGTGTCCGATCCTGTTACCACGGTGTCCGATCCTTTGGGTTGAGGGGCTTTCCCTTTGGCTAACACTCTCCCAGGCATGCTATCCTTCTCTGGAGTCTCGCCTCTTTAGATAAGACACCTTGCAAAGTATGTGAGACACCATCCTCACTTCTAAATAACATTCTGCCGGCACTTCTTCCAACAAGACCTGCTTTTCCTTCTGGAAGTCCACGATATGTTGTCTTTCATTCACCAACACCAGAATCAAAAGATACCCACTTGTTCTCGGGTCTCTTTCGTTGCTCAGCTTGCATCTGTTTATAAGCAATTAAAAATACCATGGCTTGGGTCAGGTGCACCTTTTTCTTCCAAGTGCCTTTAAACACTTTAAACTGATGCTTTGCAGTGTATTTGGCCAATGTACTATATTCTGTAATTTCTTGACTGCTGCTTCTATGGGTATTCATTTTTGATTCAAGAGCAATGAAATTCACGACGGTTTTAAACTCTTCTCCTTTTAAATGCTGCTATTTACTGTTCACGTTGCGAGGATTTTTCTTTTCTTTGTTTTGAGTTGTACTCTATACTGAGGCTGTAGTTTTGATTTCCACCGGAAAGGGCTTCAAGTCCTCTTCACCGTGAGCAAGTAAGATTGTGCTAGCCGCATACTGCAGGTTGTTAATGAGTCTTGCTCCAATCCTGATGCCACATTCTTTATCATACAGCCCAGCTTCTTAGATTGCCAAATAAAGTCAAATATAAGCAGACCCAAATATCAGCCAAGACACCTAATTTTCTCACAAAATTTGCATTAAAATGTGCTGAAAAACTCGGCTAATACACGAGTACATGCATTTGCTCTGCCTACAGATTAAATAGATTGAATTCCATCTAGTGGGAGAACAGAACCTTTACACACACCCTTCTTGATTTTAAAGTAGGCAGCATCCCCTTTTTCTTTTCAAATGGCTGTGTACAGGTGTTCGGGAATTCCCATGTTTAGCAATGCCATTCATAATTTATTATGATCCAGACAGTCAAATCTCTCTGCAGAATCAAGAAAGCACAGGTAGAAATCTTTCTGGTATTCTTTGCTTTCAGCCAAGACACACCTGATATTAGTGGCAATAAATCTTATTCTACACCTTCATCTGAATTCAGCTTGAATTTCTGGAAGGTGCTGAAGAGCAAGGATGTTGCTTTAAGAATGCCAGGCCCAAGCCATCATATCTCCAATATCCCCCCCCTTTTTTTTGCATTATTGCCTCTGGGGGTCGTGGGTGCTACCCAGCACTGCTCCTGAGAGCCGCCGCTGGATTTGAACTGCCAAGCCCACGGGCTGTAGTCCCGCATTCAACCACTTACGTCACCAGGGATCAGCCATTTCCAATATTCTTATATGCATGTGAAAGGCGAACAAAGAATAAGGAAGACTGAAGAAGAATTGATACATTTGAATTATGATGCTGGTGAAGAATATTGAAAGTCTCGTGGACTGCTGAAGGGACAGAGCTGTTTGGAAATAAAGGAAAGTCAGGATGTTCCTTAGAGTGAAGAGTGGGAAGACTTTGCCTCGTACTTGAAGCATGTTGTCAGGAGAGACCAGTCCCTGGAAAAAGACATCCTCCATAATAAAGCAGAAAGGCAGTAAACAGTGAGGGAACTACTTGATGAGATTGTTGACAGAGTGGCCACAACAACAAGTTCAAACATGACAATTGCGTAGATGGGTCAGGAGCATGTGGTCTCTCACGCTGTTGTGTATAGGATGGCTCCCAGCTGGAACCAACTTGACAGTGCCTGACAACTCCGCAGTCAGGGACAAATTTCAGAGCCTCTCCTGAAATCATTTTGGTCTTTCCTTTCTTTCCTGCTGTTTAAATAATCTTTTGCTTTCTTCAAATATGATGTTCTTGATGTCATCCACAACTTGTCTGATCTTTGGTCATGACTTTTCAATGCACTAAATAAATCTATTCTTGAGATGGGTGTCTACCTGCATGTGGGGTATACTGAAGATTGAATATCAACTCTAATGGACTCGTGTTAATTTTCTTCAACTTAAATGAGTTTGCATGTGAACCATTTTCCCTGCAAAGCTGCCCCCAACCTTGTTCTGGCTGACACTGAGCTTCTAAATTGTGTTGTTCTGCAGATATATCAGTTTGATTCCTGTGCATTCCATCTGGCAAAGATCACTATTGTGCACAGTCACCATTGCTGCTGTTGATTAAGGTGTCCAACGAATAGATTGTTGTTCTTGCAAAAATTCTGTCATGTGATTTCTGGTGTCATTTATATCAGACACATTTTTCAATTATGGATCACTTTTATTTCTAACTTTCACATACTGATATCCAGTAATTGTCAATGTAGCTTGATGGCATGTTGGGTCAATAATAGAGTTCATAAGTTGGTCAAAATCTTCAAATTATTAATCCTTTGTATTAGTGACTGTTGTAAAAATTTGAATGATAATCATGTTAGCTAGTCTTCCTTGTACATGCAGCGATCTTATTCTGTATGACAGCATTGCAACTGAAACATGCCTTTTGACAATTAATGCAACACTGCTCTTCAATTTATTATTTCTGGCATAGTAGATCATATGATTGTCCAATTGAAAATGGCCAAATGCCAGTCCATTTGAATTTACTAATGCCTTGGATATCTATCTTTAAGCATTCTAATCCATCTTTGGCAACTTTAATTTTCCTACATTTCACATTCTGAATATTAATGAATGTTTGCAGCTGTTTATTCTCATTGTAAGTATTGTCACATCAGCAAATGAAGGTAGCAAAAGTTTTACACTATCCGTGTCATTGAGATAGACTCTGTTTTGAGGAGTTGGCTTTGTTCAGTCATATTTTTGGCATCTTTCAACTTGAGGTGCTCATCTTCCAGTACACCAAATCATAAAATGTTCTGATGCATTCATAAGGTTTTCTTTGGCCAATATTTCTAGAAGTAGATTGCCAGATGTTTTTTCCCATTCTATCTTATTCTGGAAGCTCTGATGAAACCAGTCCACATGGGTGACCTGCTGGTGTTTGAAATATTATGTGAGACAGGGTTCTCTAGAGAAACAAGACCAGGACACCTATGATTTTATATATATATATATATATATTTCTAAAGATAGATAGATGTGCAGCATAAGAAATAGAAAGCCAATTAATCTATAGAGCAGTACAAATGGCTCTGTGCAACTCACTTCTGTGAGACATCCGATACATTGGCAGTCCTTCAAGTCCCCAGGGGTGCAAGGTGCAAGTTGAGGAAGCAGACACCTGAGTCATCTGTAGAGAAATTCAGGTAATCCAATCACAGGCAGCAAACAGCAAAGCAGGTCACCAATAGTCAGTTAGAGGACAGGATCTGACAGTACCAGTTTAAGTGATGTATACTCTAGCAAGAGAGGCAAAGCAGGTTTTGTAGGAACCTCAAACTACAGAGACAGAGTCCACGGGTTGGGTGTTCCACAGGTAGTGTAGTTTGCAAGTTGAGGCAGAGAATAAGGTAAGGCAGACACACATTGGTCCAATCATCAAAGAGCCAGAGACAAGAAAGGCAAGCCTCACTGAGCCATTTATCTCTCCTCCCTTCAATTAAACTGCCTT
Source organism: Nesogale talazaci (assembly GCA_004026705.1). Taxonomy (NCBI): domain Eukaryota; kingdom Metazoa; phylum Chordata; class Mammalia; order Afrosoricida; family Tenrecidae; genus Nesogale; species Nesogale talazaci. The sequence goes on along the minus strand of PVJH01042829.1, from coordinate 6,021 downwards.
TGAATTAATCCCTGATGTATTTGTTGGCCAGGTTGGCACAGTAAACCTGCATATCCCAAATATCAATGGCATAACTTCCAACATCACAGTAATGTGCAAGCCATCATAGAATGACAAACTTACTTGCCACTGGGAAATCTTGTAGTGTTTCAGCACCTCTAGCTCTTGATTCTCTTATCTGGATCTTATATTTCTTTTTATTGTACCATGCATCAATTTGGAAACTTGGTTCTTGCATATTAATGGAGGTCTGAGAACCTCTGTGTATCCCTTGCCCCTGGGATCACTATTTGTTCACTCTGGATTTTCCTGTCACCATGTTACTCTCCATACAACAGGAAGAAAGAGCTCATCGGGGTATTTTCTAAGTTATGTCCTTCAGTTAGCCTAGGATCCTCAGAACGACAGAACTGGATCTGTTTAGTTTCTCTCAGAAAGATCGTCATTAAAAAAAAAATTGCACTGATCTAGAAAAATTGCACTGATCTAGATGCTTGGAAAGATATGGGTGTTATAGGACAGTGTGGTAAAGAAATCAGATGGTGTCCAGCCATCAGAAAGAATAGCACCTGAGGTCTTAAAAGCTTTTTTAATAAAACAAGCTATCATCTAAGTGAGGTATCTGTTTAACCCTTTTGGAAGAAGCATAGTAGTGTGGTGATCTAAGGATTATAAATAATAAGATTCAAGGTAAGAGGAAGGAATTATATTGAAGCTTAAATTCTGAGAACTAGGCTTGCAGAAGGCTATAGATGACACTGAAAGCCAAAACTGATTGTAGAGTCCCTACACAGACTAGGCCTCCATTTGATGTCTCAGAGACTTGGCCAGGCATGTGAATAGCTTTGCCCTCAGACATAGCATATCATAAAGTAAGTTAATGTGGACAAAGCTAAGTTAAATTTTAATATCTTATCATTTGTTTTCCCTTTCACTAATTTTCAATCTGTTATAGTTTTTGTTATTTTCTGACTCTTTTGGATTGAGATTTTCTGGGCTTTGCTTTGTTACTGTCATTGGCTTTTAGAGGGTATGATTTTCTTTATACGAAATTCAGGATAGGTAAATTTATGAAGTTTCTTAGGGTATGGCAGGGGAGATTGGGGGACATGGAGAGCTAATAACAATGAATATAAAAATGAAAATGTCCTAAAAATTATTGTGGTGATGATGGCACAACTTTTGAATACATTCAAACCAGTGAATTGTATGGTCCATAAGTTTCATTATATCAAGTAAACAGCTATGTGCTAGTAAAATGTTATGAAGACTGAATTGATGAAAAAGATTCAGGAATTTATTAAAATCACAGCAATGCACCACTCATACTATGAGCTGTTCTGTGAGAGTGTCATTGGAAACCCTTATCTTTCTCACTCTAAAATCCCAATCTTGCTCATTTGAACTTCTTTTTGTTCCCTCATTTGAACTTCTTTTTGTTGCCTCAAATCAAAGAACACAAGAATAGAATTTGAGTCCCTGGATGAAAAGTCTCCCTTCAGAAGTTTAGAGACAGATGGCAGAGAAATTGACACACAATAACTTCATATTGTGCTATTTTTGTTTCCTAAAGGTGTTTGCTTTTGTTGCAATATTTATAAGCTTAGCATTGTACATTTCTACCTTAATTTAATTTCTATTTCCTGAGTAGCTACTTCATGCAAAATGGTACGTAAAAGAATATTTGAGAGATTGAAGTGCTTTTTCAGGAGTTTGTGTAATTTAAATATCCATATTCTGTGCATTCTGCCTTGTGCGTATACTTGTTACCTATGGAATCTGAGGTAAATCAACTAACTCTTCTGAGATTTATGTGATTACATGAGTACGTAGCTATCTTGGCCTCCCCATTCCTGTTCTAAATTCTATCAATTTTGAGAGCTAAAAGATGACAAATAAGAGCATAAAGCATCCTCAATTGAGCAATTGATTCTCAGGTAGAAAAGGGTTCAGTCAAGACATGTTAGTTCTACAGAGGGATAGAGTGAAATTTGGTTTACTTTAGAGAAGGACAATGTTTCCTTCTGCTGTACAGAGGATTACTATAAGGTAGAACAGACTTACTAGCATTCACTGTCAACAACAATACATATTAGTGAGAAAAGTGAAATTCAGGATACATTTTAAATAATGATAATGCCAAGTGCATAAGTTAAATTTAAAATAACAACATACCAGGCTGATGGAAACCATGTGTCCATTAGTAAATAAGTGTGAAAAGGGAACACACTTGAGTCTCTTCAAATGGACACTATCTCTGAATTAAACTGGGACACAAAATACAATGGTCACTCTTCTGTCTTGAATTTGTTTTCTTGATTCTCTGAGTCCCCTTAGGTCATTTATTTTCTTAAAATTAGAATGAAATAACACTTGCACATTTTTTGATATTTCCTTAACATGTTTACCAATCTGATATGTGGGCATACCACTATCTCATGTTATCTGAAGGTACACGGACACCAAGCTTGGTGAAGTGCAGGGTCAGAAAGAGTGGAAGACCGATCTCATGGAGAGGGATTGTCAATGGCTCAACAGAGAAATGGTTGCAAAACAGTGAAGGACCAGGCGGTCATTAATTCTGTTGTCGACAGAACTTCTATGAGTTGAAAGTTACGCATTATTATGAAACAATCTCATATGAGTGCTTAACAAATAGAAATAATTTCTATTAGGTGGGGCCTGGATGAATGTCTTGGCAAACTCTTCCTGCCATGTATTGAGACAAGTTAGTATATGTGGTAGGACAGTGTCATGTTATTGTCCAGGTAGCTTTCAAGCTTTGGTTTAATGACTGAAAAATATCATTGGAAAAGGAGCACTGGATAGTCTGGACAATACCTTTTTTGTCTACATGTATACGAAGAAAGGAGAAAGCAGATGGATTAAAAAACTAAAAGAATAGAGGACTCTGAGGGGTTACAAACAATAGAAGGAAGTACTATTATTTACACCATCCTACAACCGTACAAATAATATTTTTATTAGTGGGTATATAGATAGTTATGCAAACTGAACAAGGATGGGAAGATGAGTAGCATTAAACATATGATGCATATAGATGTCTAACTGAAAAATATGATTACATATGTACTTATATATGCTGCACAGATACCCATGGATACAGTTGAAAATATAAAGTGAAAAATTATAGAAACTACTTAGCCAGGACCAAAGGCCTACAGAGAATGAATTGCTAGGTCTGGGGGCTCAAGATCATGATATCAGGGGACATCAGGTCAATTGGCAACCCATTGTATTCCAAGAAAATGCCCTACATTGAATTCTAATGAGTAGTGACGGGGGGGGTCTTAACAATGGTGTGAATGCTCCTCTAAGGTGCAATCATCTATGGGCTCTTCCTGGCCAGAGGACAGATGAGTGATGAAAATAAAAAAGCACATGGGAACAACTAGTCCACTGGACTAATGGAGTCCAGCCTCCATGATCCTTGATGGTGCCCAGGCACCAACCACTGCGGATTGTTCAACATGATATTAAACAGCTCTGGAACTAATTGGATAAAATGTGGAACAAAACTCAAGATCACACACAAAAAAGACCAAGTTGGATAGATACAGGTGGAGATACTAAGGCTCTTAATAACCCTTTCTGCCTGGGGCTGGACTCAGTCCCTGGCTCAACTTCAGCCAAACCACAGCTCTATAAGATGAATAATATACCAGGAAGATATGTACACCTTACAGCAATGAATCAAATGAGCGACGCAATGCAGCAGTTGTCCAGGGACAAAGTTCAGAAGGCAGGAAATTATAGAAAAGAAGAATGGAAATAGGACACAAAAAGATCCAATACCAGTCTATGAAGTCCTCTTTAGATTCACAAAATACATGCAATGATGCCGAATTCAAGAAGATCACAGGCTAGTCGATGGGAAGTCTTGTGGATCCAGTGGCTTGTACACATCTCAGTGCTGGCAGGGGTCTCCAGATGGCTTCCCTAGCTCCAGAAGTCTGGCTTCAACAGCCTTTCTTCATGTGTCTTCTTGACAGGGATGTCTCAAAGGGAGTGAGAAGAGAGAGAGAGAGAGAGAGAGAGAGAGAGAGAGAGAGAGAGAGAGAGAGACTCTCCTCCCTCCAAGGAGGAATACACAAGTTCCCCGAATCCCCAGGAAAAGGTCATGTCCACCAGAGACTTCCTTGGTTTTTTATCTGATTGATAGGCTAGACTCCACCTCTTCACTCTTAATCCTCTCAAATTGACAGACGATTATATAACTGCCACAAGGGTTTTGATCTGGTTTTTGATGTGTGGTAAGTCATAGGTATGAAGTATATAATATCTTGTGGGCAAGATCCAACCACATCATATATATCCTTAGATCATGGGGAGGGGCTTGATTATAAAGGAACCAATGGGTAAGTCCTGCATCAATTGACTGTGCAGTGGCTATATTTCCCACAGTTCCCTCAGTTTAGCTCCTGTGTACAGCCATGCTATCCCTGCTTCATCTCTAAAGGGCTTCCCATTTTAAAGGTTTACCCTGCTGATGGGAGTGTGCTACCCATGGCAAGTGCAAGTTTGCACATCCTAAGACTTTGAGTGCTAGTGGAGAGAGAGCAGACAGCACACGACTACTTTGACATGTGTGCCTCAAATATACCAATAGATGGTGTGGCAGTCACCTAATCTGGTGTCAATTTGAGGATTAAGAGTGTAGGGGTGGAGTCTAGCCTGTCAATCTGAAGTTAGCCAATGAGATCTCTGTGTTGGCATGGCCTTCTCCTGAGAATTCTGGGAAATGTGGAAATTCCTTCTTGGAGGTGGGAGACACTATCTGTGGCAGTCATGTGCTTATGTTAATTTTATGATTGAGATTTAAGTGTGGACTCTAGCCTGTTAATCTGGAGATAGCCACTGAGAAGCCAATGAGGCCTCTATGTGGGCATGGCTTTTTCCTGATATGTCTGGGAAATCTCGCAATATTTCCCTTGTGAAGATGAGAAGCTATCTTCCCCAGTTGTTGGGTGTTAGTCTCAGAGATGATTAATCACAGACAAGACAAGATGGCAGTGTCTGAGGAGCCTGAGAAGCCACACAGCTCTGCCATGATGGAGCCAGACCTCCGAAGCTGGAGCGGCCACATGGAGACCTCTGCCAGTGATTAGTTGATTCTGCTGTTGATGGACCCTGAGCCCTGCAAGTGAGGAGCCATGGGGAGACCCCTGCCAGCGCCGGGGACACTACCCCCACTGAGCTGTGACTTCGTGAGTTGGAAAGAGACTTTATAGACTGATTTCGGGCATATGGGTTAATATCAGATTTACGACTTTGTACCGGACTGGGTTGGGATGCTTTCTCAATGTCCTGTTCCTCTTGTATATAAACCTTTTCCTATATCTCTATGTGTGTCTACAAAATTTGTTCCTCTAGTCTACCCAGACTGACACACTATCTCTCTTGATTCACTCACGTGGAGCTTTTCTACTGACACCGTTCACTCCCTTGGAGTCACTCGACGGCCAAGGTCGAATTCCTGAGAGACATCCCTGGGGAGAATACACATGGACCTCTCCTGATGCTACCAGACCTCTGAAGCTGGAGAAACCACATAGATGGCTGCCAGCACTGTGATGCTTACGAAGTCACTGGAGCCAAAGACTTTCTACTGACTGGCCTGTGATCATTCTGCATTTCACATCACTGCATATGTTTCGTGAGTCTGAAGAGGACTTTATAGATTGGTATCAGACAATATCACATGTATGACTTTGGACTGGATTGGGTTGGGATGTTGTCTTAATGAACAATTCACCTTTATATGAAACTCTCTTATATACATATGCATGTTATGAAATTGTTTCTCTAGTCTACCCAGACTAACACATATGGATGGTATTTGCACAATGTCCAAATAATACTACATCCTGTCTCACAGAGCATACTGGCGGTGTTACGTAATGCATATCAGCATTGGTCTATTGATAGGTTGCTCTGGAGGTGATTCTGACTCTTAGTGACCCCACGTGTGCTGAGCACAGCTGTGCTGCCTCGGGCTTT
>PVJH01042828.1:0-14011 GCA_004026705.1 Nesogale talazaci | reverse complement strand
TTTTCATGTGGTGTTTTCCTGAATTTGTTGATGAAGCCAAGCTAGATACACTGTCTTTTGTGTTCGAGTTGGCCAATTGTTATGAACATTGCGTCTCTACTCCCTACCTTGTTATTTCATTACTGTTATAATGTTTAAAACTTAGAGGTACCCAACCAATTCTTTTCAGTTTTGCTTTTTCTTCTACTTTGAATCTGTGAAATATTTAAATCAGTACAGCAGGCATTTTATGTAGTGTTTGCAAGTCAGAAACTGTATGCCAAGCCTGTGTCTTCACACAATTTCTGTGAGTTTTATTATTTGCATGTTCAGTGTCAGCACTCTTAGTATCCTCTTCACACTCTTTTTTTTTCTCTTTCTAGGTATGGGGTAGTGAGTTGCTTGATAGGGCTCTTCTAGTCATAATATTTGTAACTTCTATCAAGCAACATTTTGCTGAGGGGTTGGGAGAAGAGAAAGTGGTGGATGGTATTGACAGGACTGAGCTGTCAGGGATTTCTCAGAGTGTTAATTGTGATTACAAAAACTAGGAACTCAAACAGGGAACTTGGTCAATTTGTCATTCCTCTGGGTTTAAGATACCAGTAAGTCATCTTAGAAGAAGGAAGGGGGAATCTCATGAACAGCAAGAAAGTGAGGAATAGAGTGTTTTCTTGGGACCCTGAGGTCTCTGTGCATGGAATTTTATTGAATGGTAAACAGCTGTCACACCAGAGGAATAGCAGCAGCAGAACCAAGAGCTAGAGCACGAATCAGAGTGGTGAGCTTTCCAGGTTATAGACGCAGGGGTCCTCAACCTTTTTTTTTTAAATAGGGGGCCAGTTCACTGTCTGTCAGACTGTTGGAGGGCCGGGTTATAGTAAAAAAAATACGAACAAATCCACTGCGGGCTCGGGATGAGTCGACTGCTACTGAGGACAGCAGCAGTGGCAAAAACACCCGGCAGGCCAGATAAATGTCCTGGGCGGGCCGCATGTGGTCTGTAGGCTGTAGTTTGAGGACCCATAGAGCAAAAAGAGTTTGAGGATTTGGGGGCGGGAGACTGGCTTGTGAAGTGGGGTGCCTTCAGACACTATATTGGGGGAGGCAAGTTTGCACACACATGGAATTAGAGTTGAATACCTTCAGGCTGAGGCATTCGGCGTGCTCTCTGGGCATTGATTGGACACTCTGAAAGAATTTTGTAACACTGCATGAACAGGCCAAAGTCTGAGCCAAGAGGCTTGAGAGTCAAAGAGACCTGCCTGCGAGCCCAACGGAGAAGAGGCTGTTCTGCCCGAACAATTGTATCTCGAACATTTCTCACTTGAATTGTAACCTGTTTACTTGATTAACAAACTCCGTAACTGAGATTATGGTCTATATGCTCTGTATGGCCACTGCAAGAGATTATCAAACCCAAAGGAGAAGTATAGTACAGAGTGTCCTGGGAATGATTTGGACCACCGGTGTAAAACTGGTGAGAAGACTGGAAGGTTCCTAGTCTCAGAGGAATTAGACTTGCATAGCTGATGTGGTTGATGGTGATCTTCCTCCGCCCCTATGTGGAGTTACAATAGATCAGAAACCACCCTTAATCACCCTTCTTTTGGTAAATTATTAATATTAAGGAGTTTTATTATAGAGAATGAATATTCAAATGCATCAATTCTTTGGTCTTCTTTATTCAGTGCCCACCTTTCACATCAGAGGAGGCAATCGAAAATACCCTGGCTCAGGTCAGGTGCTCCTTAGTTCTCAAGGTCACATCCTGGCTTTTCAATACTCTAATGAAGTCTTGTACAGCAGATTTACCTAATGGAATGTGTCTTTTTTTCTTTTAACTGCTGCTTCAGTGAGATTTGAGTTTCGATCTAAGCAAGACAAAATCTTTGACAACTGTAGCCTTTTCTCCATATATATCTCCATATATATTGGACCAGTGTGAGGATTTTGGTCTTCTTTACATTGAGTTGTAATTCACACTAAAGGCTTCAATCCTTTGTCTTCATCAGCAACTACTTGAAGTCCTCATTTTCAGCAAACCAAATTGTGTCACTTGTAGATCGCAGGTTGTTAATAAGCCTTTCTTCAATTCCGCTGTCACATTCTTCTTCATATAGGACACTGATAGGTTGATTCAAACTGTCAGGTAGTCAAGTCATCTTTTTCTTTGGTAGTATTCTGAACATTTTTATCTATGAAGTTGTAAAAGCTTTCTTTATTGGGAAGGAAAAAAGAACTCCTAGGCAGAAAATTTGGGAAAATATTTCATTAATTTGCAATATTACAATGATCAAATTTATGGAAAGATGAAATTGAAGGATAAAAGATTTTTCCACGAGCTTTTTGAAGACGTCTTATGTATTTATAATGAGTAAACTGTTTTTAAAAAATATAGATTACCTAAATTAATTAATAAAGTTTATATTTTTTAACAGTTTAAAAGGTTTCCTTGTAATTTTTACTCAAATCTTATAACTTATCTTTGCATTTGAGTTTTTGTTTATAAAATGAAGATGTGTATGCCAATTTATGCATAATTATTTAAAATTTGAACAACGTGAAGTAATGTTACATAAATACAAATACTTTGTATTTGATCTGAATCAGCCGCCGTACTTCCCATTCTCCCTCAAACATTCAGCTGCTTTTCATTGGCAGATTTTATTTATTCTCTTATTTTCTAGACTTGTTCAAATACATTTTACAAAAATGTGCACTAATTTGTTATCTTGTATCTGGTTTGTTCAGCGGATCAAAAACTTTTATTTTGTAATTTATATAGATAATAGTTTAAATGTGATTCAAGAAATCAACCTGATGATGTGTTCTATGTCTGTCAGCATCAACACAGAGAAAAGTATTATTAGCAAAGTTGTAGGTTGGAAGAATTTTTATTTTTTATGAACACCTGCTGTTATCAGGAGCCTAGTAGCAAAATGGGTCATATGTTGGGTTGTTAATCATGGGATTAGCTGTTCTAAACCTCCAGTAGATCCATGTAAAGAGTTATAGCCTTGGAAAACCACAGGGCAGTTCTTCCTGTCCTTGTTCCTTGTGAATATACTTGAATTTCCTAACTTTGTTTCAAGTGAATATACTTGAATTTCATAACTTTGTTCTAATCTCTATTTATTGGTTTCATGGATATGATTTCAGATGTGTGGTAAAGGATTCTTCACCCTTAAAAAGCTTCTTGCATCAGAACATTATTAAGTGACCCCCAAACTCACTACATTGGGGGCAATTCTGACTCACAGTGAACTGATAGCACAGGGCAGAGCCGCTCTCTGGGTTTCCACCACTCTAACTCTAGAAGGGAGTAGAAAGTTTCGTCTTTCCCCAGCAGAGTGTCTGGTGGTTTCAAACCACCTCCCTGGTGATTAGTAGTCAATGTGTACCACTTTATCTCCAGGGCTCTTATTTTCCTTGTAATTGGATAGTCTAACAACTGTATGTCTTAGCTTATACTATATGGAGGGTTAAGACCCCCTTGTTTTCCATTTCTGTTTCATTTGATCATAGGAGTTCCTGGGATCAGGTCAATATACAACTACTGAAAGCACTAATGTAGGAATTGAATTAATAAATGATATTTTCTCATTTTTACTGTTTTCTTTTACTACTAGAATGTTCAGGTAGTGAAGCAGACTAGCAAATTATGGGGAAAACATGTGTCAGGTACACATGCCAAATTCTACACTCTATTTTTTTCTTAGGTAGGCGTGTTTATGGTTGTACACATTAATTTCGAACATATTTCTGTTGGTGAAATTATTGTATCATGACACATTCAATGAGGGAGAGGGTATTTACAAAGAATGTCACGGCCTAGTTGTTCCACTCTCTGTCTCAGCAAGTTTAAAGAACCAGTGGTTTGGGGTGTGAGCAAAAGATTGGCAGGACACAGAGTTAGAAAGATAGGTTGGTGCCAGTGGTCTGGTTGCTGTGACTGAGGTTTGGAATTTATGGTCATTGTAGAGCAGCTAAAGCTTTTAAGCTATGATTAATAAAGGCCTATTGGTTGCGAAATAGCCATAATTATTTATTTTACTTGTGGGAATATTCATAGAGTTTAGAGAATTTCTTATATCACACAGAAGCCATACACATAGTCATAATAATTTAGTTAAAAGATAGAGAAGAGCTAGTGTATGGAAAAAGATAGTTAAAAAGCCCCACACTTCATGGCTATTGAATCAATTCTAGCTACCTTACAGCACAGGGGAGAAGTGCTGTGCATTTCTAAGGCTGTAAAAATTATGGGAACAGCAAGCCTCATCTTTTACCTTCTGTGTTAGATTGGGTAGACTAGAGAAACAAATTCGCAAACATTCCTATGTGTATAAGAAAGAGTTTTATATGTAAGAGCAACTGTATATTAAGAAAACATCCCAACCCAGTTCAGTCCAAGGCTGTAAGTCCAATATTAACCCATATGTCTGATTCCAGTCTATGAAGTCCTCCTCAGACTCATGAAATACATGCAATGATGCCAATGCAAGGTGATCACGAGCCAGATGGGTAGGATCCATTGGTGTTATAACCATTGCAGCACCGGCAAGGGTCTCCAAGTGGCTCCTCCGGCTTCAGAGGTCTGGGTGCATCCACGTGGCTTGTCTGGCTCAGGGCGCTATGTGGCTTCTCCTCAGGGATGTCTGGTCGGAAGTAAGCCTTGTCAGTAGAGAGTCTCCAAGTGAGGGTTGTCAGTAGAAAGTCTCTATGGAAGTGAACCAAGAGACACAGTATCTCTGCCTCCAAGAAGGAATTTTCAGGAGAAGGCCGTGCCCACAGAGAGGTCCCATTCACTATGTCCAGATGGATAGGCTAGACTCCCCCCTCTACACCATCGACACCAGATTAGGGGACTGCCACACCTTATGAGCAGCTTGTGGTTTGTAACTGCACATCTTGTGGTTAGCAGCCTAATAAGGAGCTCACTATGCCTCCTTCCCAAAAGTTAGCGATAGCTATCATCACCCAGTGTGCCATGTTGTTTTATATCTGGACTGCTGCTCCCACAAACATTGATTATTGGTCCAAGTAAAATGAAATATTATTGGTAATGCAACAAATAGCCTTTTAACTAATTTAGGCAGAAAATAAAAATGTGCAAGTCAATGGGATGCCTAAGGGATGCTTGTTTCAGACCTCAGTGGATTGAGGGGCTCAACCAAGTTCCTGGGGATTGTTTGTCCATATCTTGCCTTTGCTTTTCTCTGCTTTGCCAGCTTCTGCATGCTAGGTTTTTATTTTTTTTATTTTTATGTAATTGGCATGGAGGCCACCTACAGATGTGGCTCACGTAGACTAGGTTAACCCTTTAAGTGGAAATTAAGTTCGGTCTTTCTTTTTTTTTTTTTGGGGGGGGCGCATCACTGCCCTCTGGTGGTCGTGGGAGCGACCCAGTGCTGCTCTTGATAGCCGCCGCTCGATTTGAACCACCAAGTCCGCGACCTGCAGTCCTGCACTCAACCACTTACGCCACCAGGGCTCAGCCCTAAGTTCGGTCTTATAATGTCTGAGATCTATATACCAGTGTGAGGGAAGTATAGGTGACTTTACTTTGGTTTTGTGCGTATTCTTGAACAAGTCACCAAGGAAATGTTCCTTTGCTCCAGTGATCAGCATCACACCAAGGGTATGAATAATTCCTTAAAAGAACACAGTGACGGGGGATACCACAAAGCTATGCTAGGAAAAGGCAGAATGATACTGTTGGATAAGGTGGGGAACATGGGTAAAGGAGAGTTGTTGAATGGATGTGGATTCTGGTGATGATACCTTTATTCATGTGGATCATTCATGTGGTTGGTGACTGGGCACAGGAGAGAATTCAAGGCTCACATTAAAGAAAAGTAAGTGATTACTGAAGGGCATACATGGAACAGGTAAGTTCACAGAAGAGGATTCTGGGTTAGGTTGAATCACATGAAATTGCTGATTTTTTAGCTAGAAACAAGATGGTTGAATGTTGGTGCTCTCACATGGCTCTCCTTTGTAGAAGACCCCACTGCTAGGAATACTTTCTCTTACTTCCTTGCCGACACGTAATATGCTTCCATTGGGTGCCCTAAGCTTCGTGAGTCCTCTGTGTGCTCATTGCAGTGGCTTTCTTTTCATCCTCCGCTAGAGCCAACTTTTTCCCCTTCTTTTTCTCTTATATTTGCTCCTTTTCTTGTCCTCTTTTCCTCCTACTTTCTACCTTTCCCTCTTTTGAAAAACCTGTGATTCTTTGTGGAATAGTGACAGAGACATTGCCTTGAGCGAGTGGAAACAAATACATGGACCACAGGTGCCCCAGAGACCGCCCAGGATTGGGGGGCTTCCACTTATTAGCTGCATATGATTCACCTAGGGGCTAGGATGTAGGGAGTGCAGATCATTTGGAAAGTTGAATAGAACCTACCTCCCAGATTGAAGGGTGCAGGAATGTAGCTCTCCTCCCACCCCCATCCTGCTGATATAAACTGCTCCTGCAATACCTCTTCCAAGAGGCCTTTTCTTACCACCTCTCCCATTCCACTTCCTTTTGAGGTGGGGGGTGGGGGTGGTGTCCCAACAGTGCCCTATCAGAGATTTCTCCCATGATATTCTGTTAACATTAATTCCATTCTTTTATGTGAAGACTGGGTGTTTCCATCCAGCAGTATACATTTAGTTTAAAACTATCTTAATGAGGGTAGCATTTAGTATGGTGAATGGATGCTATAACGACTAAAGAAATATTTGCTGAGGGTAGGATTTCATAGTAACTTTGAAGAGGCTCTTTTTTTCCATTGTTTTTTCCCTTCTCTTCCTTACATTCTTAAAAAATGAAAAAAGGAGTCCTAGTGGACCTGGGAGTTAGGAGTTGGATTGTTACATGTTAGACCTGCTAACACTGCTCTGAGGGAGAAAGAGGAAAAAAGGTTTATCATCTCAAAAGCCTCATATAAGGTTGCTATGAGTTGAGATCACCACTTGTTCGTCCGTTTGTCATACTGTGGTGGCTTTTGTATGGCTGGGATGCTGGACTATATGCCACTGGTATTTCAAATGCCAACAGGTCACCCAAAGCGTACGGGTTCCAGGGGAGCTACCAGAATAAGAACAGACAACAAAGAAGGATGTGGCTTCCTATTTTGGAAGGAAGAAGTCCCTGAAAACATTATGTGTAGCTTCTAAACATTATCAGATACTGGAAGACCAGACAAGAGAAGCAGAAAGTTGTCAGAGATCATGCCGGAGGATGGCCTCTTGGGTCTAAGGGTACCTGGAATGTGATGGAAGAGGAGGGGAGTAAACCATGGTGACTTGAGTTGGGTAAAGCCTGTGGGAGTGGAAGCTTTGGGATCTTCATCTACTAATGGGGTACAACTAACGGTAGGAAGAAACAATGGCGAGACTGTTCTAGTGATCAGAACTTGGTATGTACTAAGTATGAATTTAGGAAAATGGAAGTGCTTCTAAATGAAACAATACATAAAGATCGATTTCCTAAAAAAGCCAAAATGGACTGATATTGGCCAATTTGAATCAGAAAATAATTTCCTATTCTGGGAATAACACAGTGAAGAGGGATAACACACCAAAGGATTGCTTGGTATTTGTTGACAGAAAGAATCCTGCTATATCCATCATGAAGTTAGCGCTGTCTGTGATAGGATTATATCTATCTGCCTTCAAGGGAACCAATCAATACAATTATTATTCGAATGTATGCACCAGCCACAAGAACTAGTGATGAAGAAAACAATGAATTCTATTGATGATTTCAGTCTCAAATTGATCACATATGCAATCAAGATGTATTGATGATTATTGATGATTGGAATGTGAAGGTTGGAAACAAAGAGGAAAGAACAGTAAATGGAAAATATGGAATGGATGGTAGAAATGAAGCTGGAGATCACATGATGGAATAGTGCAAAATCAGCTTCTTGTTCATAGCAAATATCTTTTTTTTGATTACCATAGACTTCCAAGATGGAATACACAGAATTTAAATGTACTAGGTGGGTGGGAAGAGAAGATGGTGAAGCTCAATATCAGTAGCCAAAACCAGAACAGGAGGTGGAATTCAGGATGAACCTGAAGAAAATTAAAACAAATCCACAAGAGTCAAAAATACAACCGAGTCTATCCAACCTGAAACATTCAGAGATTAACTGATTTTACCCAAAGAACACTAATGTTCCCGAGGACCTGTGTGGGAGGAGATGAAGAATATAATTCAGGAAGAAAGCAAAAAGTCATAAGATAGATAGGAAAAAAAAAGATAAAAGGGGATGTCAAGAGAGACTCTGAAAGTTGCTTATAATCATAGATGAGTTAAAGAAAATGGAAGTAAGAAGCTGAGTTGAAAATTTCAAAGGTGAAATTGAGAAGACAAAAACTAAACATGAAGGGGACCCCCCAAGCACTATTACTGTGGTGGGCGGAGCAGAGCTTTGTATCATACTTTTTTCCTGGTAGGATTGCATCTAGCAACTCACTCTGAGTTAGTGCACCCCATGTTGTCTCCTGGGATAGTTGGTTCCCTCTAGTCACAGTGAATTTTTTTGTAAAAGCACCTCAGTCGAACCTAGGTTTTTGTGATGGCTGCTTTGAGAGAATAGCACATGGCTGTGAAATTTTGTTTCCTGCTTGGGAAAAATGCCACAGAGACTGTTGTGATTGCTGAAAACAACTTAGGAGGACACTGCTGTGGGAAAAACTCAAGTGTATAACTGGCTTTATCATTTCAAAAAAGGTGAAATGTCAATTGATGACAAATTACATTCTGGACATTAGCCAACTTCCCCAAAATACAAAAATGTTGACATTATGATGGCAACAAATATACAAATGTGCTCGACACAATGTAGGTATATATGGATTGTGTTAAGAACTATACGATCCCCCAATAAAATGATTTAAAAAAAATGTTGAAACATTTCATACTTGAAAAAGTGGGTGAAGGGAGACATTAGACAGTGTAAGACATGAAAAAAATATAAAATATAGATTATCAAGGATTTGTGAGGGAGGGAGGGGAAAATGAGGAGCTGATATCAAGGGCTCAATTAGAAAGCACATGTTTTGAGAATGACGATGGCAATAAATGTACAAATGTGCTTGACACAATGGATTGTGATAAGAGTTGTATGAGCCCCTGATGAAATGGTTAAAAAAAAAGAATGAATAAAATATTCTCAAATTGAAAAAAAAAAGTGTAGGGATGGAATCTGGCCTGTCAATTGGGATATAGCCAATGAGGTATATCCTGTGTGGGCATGGCCTTCTCCTGAGGATTCTGGGAACTCTTGCATTCCTCCTTGGAGGCAGGAGACAGACACTCTCTCTCCACCTACTCCCTGAGAGGCATTCCTGTGGAGAAGACATAGGGAGATCCCTGCCAGTGCTGAGATGTCTACAATGTCACTGGATCTATAAGACTTCCTACCCACTGGCCTGTGATTTTCCTGCACTCTATGCCATTGCATGTGTTTCGTGAGTCTGAAGAGGACTTTATAGGTTGGTATGGAACATATGGGCTAATATGAGACTTATGGACTTGATCTGGACTGGGCTGGATGCTTTCTCAATATTCAACTGTTTTTGTATATAAAGCCCTTTCTTAAACACACACACACACACACACACACACCAATTTGTGTACTTATGCTCAAGGACAGATGACAGACCTTCGAAGAGATGGGAAAGTTATCTGAATTCTGTTGGAGCTCAGTTCAGCTAATTTTATTTTATTTTATTATTATTTTTTTTGGGACCTCACTGCTCTCCGGTGGTGGGAGTAGTAGGCCCAGCCCCACTGCTGGAATTGAACCTCCGTCCCAGTGGGCCGCAGTCCCGCGCACAACCACTACGCCACCGGGGCTCAGCCCCTAGTTCAGCTAATTTTAATGGAAGAATTGGGAATGAGAAGGTTTGCTGTGAAATTTGTGTTTTGGGTTCTGATTGACCAGGAAAAAGAGTGTCTAGTGGAAACATCCCATGCTTTGAAAGAACAGTTACAAAGTGATCCAGACTTTTTTCCCAGGTCATTACCGGTGACAAGACAAGGTGCAATTTTTACAACCCTCAAAGCAAAAATCAATAAAACCTGTGGAAGACGCCATCATAACCTGGACCCCCAAAAGTTCGCCAAGTGAAATCAAAGAATGCTCCTTTATGTTTTTGATATGAGGGGGCTAGTACATTTGAAGTTCATCCCACCAGGTCAGACTGTTTTTTTTTTTTTTTTTTGCATCACTGCCCTCTGTTGGGAGTTGGAGGCCCAGCCTTGCTCCTGGAGAGCTGCTGCTGGATTTGAACCGCCAGCCCAGTGGGCTGCAGTCCCGCGGACAACCACTACTCCACTGGGGCTCAGCCCCCAGGTCAGACTGTTAATCAAGCTTTCTATTTAAAGGTTCTGAAAAGATTGCCTAATAGTGTGCAACCAAAAGGATCTGATTTGTGGCAGATGGGGTGCTGGTTTGGCCACCATGACAATGCATCTGTTCACATAGTCATCTCAGTGGGCCAATTTTCAGCAAAAGACAGCATGCCTCTTGCTCCTTGCACCTGATCCACTTGACCTTGCTTCTTGCAACTTCTTTTTGTTTTGAGAATGAAGAAGGACTTGAAAAGACGGCGATTTGATGATGTAGAAGAGATGAAGAAGTAATTGAGGGAGGTGCTATCAATCATCCAAATAGACAAGTTTGAAAATTGTTTTCAAGAATGGAATCACAGATTTGATGAATATATTAAGTGAAATGGAAAGTATATGGAAGGTGATAAGTTGTTTTGTAAAAAAATTAAATATATAGGTTTGTGGAAAAAATTCCATTTTGGGGAGTATGTACCCCTTAGTTATGATAAAATGTGCAAAGACTTGGAATTAGAAAACCAAACTTTTAAATACATGCTCCGTATATCTGAAACTGAAAGAATTTTAAAAAGTCAAGTCTGAACTTGCAATCATGAAAGCTTCTGTGGGAAAAATATTGACTGAGACAGGAAGCATCAAGAAAAGATGGAAAGATGACAGAGCCACTCTGCCAAAAAGAATTAGTCAACATTCAGCCATTTCAGGAGGTGGCCTATGAACAGGAACCAATGGTGCTGAAGAAAAAAGTTCAAAATGAAGTGAAGGCATTAACCAAAAAACCAAGCCTCCACGATTTGATGGACTACCCAATGAAATGTTTCAGCAAGGTGGAGAGGCACTGGACGCACTCACTCATCCAGGCCAACAGAATGCTTAAATTCTAGAACAATATCATTGATTGCACATGCAAATACAATTTTGCTTAAGATTATTCAACAAAGGTTGCAGCAGTACATTGACAGGAGCTGCTAGATGTCCAGACTGGATTCAGAAGAGGGTATGGAAGATGAGATAATCTTGCTGATTTTAGATGGATCTTGATGAAAACAGAATACCTGAAAGATGTTTGTTTATTTTTCATTTACTATGCAAAAATATTTGACTGTGTACACCATAAAACTGTGGATAAATTTGCGAAGAATCAGAATTCTAGAACACTTCATTGTGCTCATAATGAGCTTGTATATGCATTGAGATGCAATTGTGCAAACAGAGCAACAGCATACCACGTGGTTTAAAGTCAGGAAAGGTGTGCTTAGATGTCATGTGACCATCCTTGTTCACGCTATGCTGGGCAAATCATCAGAGAAACTGGACTGTATTAAGAATAGTGTTGAGAATTGCAGGAAGACTCATCTTAAGCAACCTGCAATATGTAGATGACACAACCTTGCTGATAGAAATTAGGAGGTCATGAAGCAATTGCTGATGAAAATCAAGGACTGTAGTCTTTGATGTGACTGACACCTCAATATAGAGTACACCGAAATCCTCACAAATGAACCAATAGACAACATCATGATAAAGGGAGAAAAGATCGTAAAGGAATTTTCCTTGTTTGGATCCACAATCTAAGCTCATGGTTCCAAGCACAGATGAGGTATGTTGAACACTGGATTGTTGACAGATAAACTACTTTCCAAAAGAAAGTAGAAAGCATTATATCTGTAAATAATATGCATTTAAAATTATTTCCAGAATCTCTTATAATCCCAAAGGCTTTCTCAAGGTATTATTGGCAGCTTGAATCTTGCACAAATTTTATATTATGTTAAGCTCTTTGAGGAACCTTCTCCTAAGTACTTTTCCACTGTACTTTTGACGTTGGTGAAATCTGAATTAGAATTCAAGTTGTGTGCTCCCAAACAAATTATCTTGGGTTTTAATGATGAAGCATGGGCTATGATTATTGTTCATACAGTGGATTAGTCAGCAAATATGACTATCCTGATATCCTAGAATGGGGAATAGAGACAGCTATCATCTTTGTACATTGCCAAAATTAGAAGGTTTATGGAATATTATAGGCAACATGGTTCACAAAAACCAGAGGCATCCTGTCACTCTCTCAAAAGGCTCAAGTTCCATTCCTTATCTAAAGGGCTTTGCTTGCCTAGATGATTTTATTTGCCTAGACTTGTTGAATTAGAACATTCTTAAGTTTAAAAGGGAATTTTACTGCGAGGACTGGGGGAATGGGTGGTAGTGACTGTTATAGTTGGGGTTTTCTGCAACCTCAAACTTAAACAGACCAGGTCTCAAACCATGTCACCTTTCCAGCATCGATAAACAGCAGACTGAGTCTACTTTTCCTTGTGTCCTTTCCCACTGCTCATCTAAAGTATCTCGTATCTATGAGATCTGTTTACACTGGAAGTACCGGGGCTGACTTCTGTTAAGCATGTAGTGTGGTTTGTTCCCCACAGGTGCTGCTGGCCAGACAGAAATCTGACTTGTTCATCACTCTCTTAGCTAATATGTCAAACAAATTCTCTTCCTCCTAAAGACCGATAACATCTCGAAGCACACTCTCTGGGATGTTGATTAAGAAAAACACATATGATTAAGATATGGAAAGCACAGTTTTGTTCACTCCTGTGTTTTCCGCACTTCATTCTTCAGCAATGACTGGCTTCACTGGGTGTGGTGTGTCCATGCCTTGACCCCTGCAAGGTTTATGGTGGTGGTTGTGGTCAGGAGCGAATTGAATGGTCTGGTCTACTATGCACTGAGCCGGTCCTGAGGGGAGGGACTTTTTCACATCTTCAGCGGAGCTCCTCCAGTCTCTCGGTTGGATGCAATGTAGAGAAATTGGAGGAACTAAAGGAGACCTCAGAGGAGCTAGATCATGCCCTATGGATAAACCCGAGTCAAGTATCTCAAAGAGGCCTTGAACTTGATACACTAACTGAAAATCATTAACATGGGCCGTTGCCTGGAAAGTTTTCCATACACAAATTTCATAGGGACTTAACGTGAACCTGCTTAGAGGAGCCAACCAGCGTTGGCTGGTACAATTCCGGTTTTCATTTTAGCTGTGGCCCTTGACAGTTTTTTGCCACTATCTTTTAAAGAATTTATCCATTAAACTCATCTTGATGACTGCGGCCTCCAAATGGTGCGATAGGCCTGCTTGATTTGCAAAGCTTGATTTAACTCGTTGAGTTAAACTCTGACATGAAAGTCCATCCATTGTGATGGCAAGACATACCTGGAAATACTTTTTTTTAACATGACTTTAATGACTTAAACTAATTTCTCAGTCCTGACTGAAAGGCTCCTGCTCAACTGAGAAAGTACTTATCAGAAATGGTAGAAATTGATAACTTCCATGCTTGAGCAATTCAATAAAGTCTACTTGCTAGCCCTCAAATGGCCATTGTCCCTGGTACTGTTTGTTAAGCTTAGTTTATAGTGGTTTTCTTTTGCATTGTTTTTCTGGCACAGTCACACTTCCTGCTTCATATAAGTAAGCCGTCACCAGCTAGTCAGATCTAATCTGCCAAAGTGTCCTGGCAATGGTGAATGCAAGCATATCCATGGTAGATTATTGAATTAACCTTGATTCTAGCTAAGAAGATGATTTCTTCTTTATTTCCTCCACCTGTAATCCTTTAAGGTAAAGCCCTTTTTGTTAACTTTAGTCAAATCAGCAAGTGTATATTCAGGGTC
>PVJH01042827.1:0-14020 GCA_004026705.1 Nesogale talazaci | reverse complement strand
GATGAAATACTATGATAACTGACATATCAATAGAAGCAAAACATGTCCCTCCGTGATAAACGACCTCCCCTTTGCCCTATTCAATGTATTTTAACTCCAGTTGTGAGGTCTCTTATGCTTTGATTTTATGCCTCCCTATTGGTAGTACTCTGGAGTGGACATTGACTTGCAAATCACCAAGTTGGCAGTTCAAACCCAGTAGCTACTCTGAGGAAGGAATATGAGGTTCTTTGTTCTTGTAAAGATCCGAAGCCTCAGAAACCTTAGAGAGGGTTCTTATGAGTTGGAATCGATTCCATGGAAGTGGGTTTTGGTTTTTCTTTGCACAAGTTGTTTATTTTATCTAGAATGCTCCCTATCTAATGCTAAGTGCTCAAATTCTTTGAGTCAAGTCAAATGTTCCTGCTCTGTAAAAATTATCATGACTCAACCCAAGCGCTTTTCCTAAACTCATGTAGCCCTTCATTGTATTTTTCATGACATTTAGTTATGCTAGTTAAGTGCACTTTTGAACAGTTGTTTAATTATAAACAAAAAAATTGACTGCATACTTCCTCTACATCACTCTAAGAGGCTGGCAGATAGATTTTGTCTAATTCAGATTTGTGTTGTCAGTATCTTTCATAATGCTTTAGGTGTTTAATATTCCTTAAATAAATTAATAAGTTAACTGTGTAATGAAGACTATAAGATTAGCAAAACATTTCTCTGAAATAGGGTATCAGATTGGGCTGGAGGTGCTAGAAAGGTTTTCTGGATGAACTGGAATTTATAGAAATCCATGAAAGAGTTGACACCATGTGAAGGACATGTAAGTCTCAGTCTGCTCCCTTTCCCTACATAAAGTATTTATGAGAACTTATTAGGAAGTAGTTAAAATTATCCATTCAGTGACTTAGGTCTTTTCCTGAAAACAGCCCTACAAAAGTTGACAATGATGAGACGTAAACCCTGAAAATAAACACAGTTAGACAGGAAGAGTACAACTCCCCTGCCCCCAACAGAGATACCACATGACCACACCGTCCTCACACTGTGAGAAACGAGGCTTACTTAACCTGGACAGGATTCTAAGATGATCACTGGCCTCTCCATCCAGGAACTGTGTCTGCAAGCAGATAGCCAGAGTGATAGATCTGAAGAGGCCCTCCTCTCTTAGGTGTCAAAAATGAGCCTCAGGCTGCCCTCACTGAATGTTCACAATTCCTATCCGATTTTCCCAGGGAGAACTATAGCTGCGTGCATGTGAAGATGAAGATTCCACCAGGCCTTCTAAGGTAGGAATCTGGTTAAGGTCATCCCCTATAGTCCATCAGAAAGGCCGCCCTCCATGAATGACCTTGTACTCACTCCAACAGAAGACTTCATTCAAGAAGGAGGGCTGTTGGCAAAGGGAGGCGGCATAGGAGATGGGCTCCTTGGGTCAGGATCTTAGCTCCCTGACAGTTTTCTAAGAGGATTCTCTTTCTCTACTGAACCCTTCTTCAGTAGGCGTGATCTGCCCAGAAGCAACTAAACCCTCTTCTCATTGTTCAGAAGTTGAAGGGAGGCCCTTCAGAGTACTCACCTTGCAAGGTTTCCAGTACAGAGAGGTGATGAGGGTGAAGCAGCGCTGTGCAGGACCTAGCCCAAGAGGGGAAGGAAAGGGCCATATATAAGAAAAATATCAAAGCAATGATATCACCTTTGTCATGAGGCTCTATCTACTGCAGTGCCATTCCACAGAGACCTCAGAAATTAATTCTCCCAGGAATGGCTGGGGATTGGGAGTCATGGACCAATAAACAAGACTTTAATGATGCTTCATGACTCTCTGCTGTTTTTAGATTTTCTCAGAAAGGTCTCACACCCAACTCCTTACTTCACCCCTCACATTAGTTCCATGGAAATGATTAGAGTGCTATCAATCCCATTTATCAGATAAAAGCAGTGAGATCCACATAATTTATCCAACCTCCCAAAGTGACCCAGAGTCTGAGTAGTTCTGGAACTGGGTCACAGACTTCAGACAGGTGCTTTGCTTACGTGGGTAGCTGAGTCAAACAGGAATCCTGAGCAGAGGAGGCAAAGTCCCTTGACCTGGGATGAGTAAAAGGGCCAAGAAAGGTGGCAACAGTGCGACACTATCACCAAACTCAGTTTCTTAATGAGTCCTCAGGAACACGTGCTTTTCCCCTCAGGGCCTTGTTAGGGGAGGCCACTGGGATTGCATCTGGGGGGGTCCCATAATAATTCTGGAAGTGGTGGCGGGAGATCTGTGCTGGGCTAGTCCAGATCCTTAGACAGGGTCCTGGGGTGGTTCTATTAATTAGCAAGAGAAGTGGAGACACTATCTAGCCATTTGTCAGTGTCCTCCTCCCAGGATGACAGTCTTGCATGTCCTTGGTTGCAGGATTCACACCTCTGAATTCCTTCTGAGGGCAGGCTAATGCAGTATGGAAAACACGAACTTGCTTACCATCAGACCTGCTTTCATGGTGTGAATTAGGACAAGCTGCTGAAATCCTTTGGAGTTTCCTCATCTGTCAAATGGTAATAAACTTATCACTACATTGAGACTGAAATAAAATAACACACTTAAGGTATCTGGTCGGGGATCAATAAGTATCTATAATAACAAAATAGCAACCACTAATACAGCCAATTCAATGGCATCCCCAAACTTCAGCAATACAGCCCTCATGGTGCTGTCGGATACGTGTTGAACTGCTTCACAACGAGGTTGATGATTCAAAAGCACCAGCTCTTCCTTGGAAGACAGATGAGGTTGGTGGTTCTTGCAAAGACTTGAAGCTTTCGAAATTCTACAGTTTGTTGCTACGAGTTGACATGGACTCGGTGGCAGTGGTAACACTTTGTTTAAGCGTATTCTCTTATATAACCCCCCCTAGCAACTCTATACTGGGTTTTATTATTTGCTTGGCCTCACAAAGGAGGACTCAGAGGCTCAGTGAGATGTCATAATTTGCCTGATGGTATACAGCTGGACTGTAGCAGGGTAGGATCTCAAATGTAGGTTCATTTTACTCCAAAACCTACTTTACACAACTTTTAGATGGCATGTTCCTCCTCCTCTTCTTCTAAGTGCTTTCAGAGTCAATGGTTTAAAATAGAAAGACAGCTGGATGGATAGATTGGTGCGTGAATGGATGAATAGATGGGTGGGTGGATAGATGGATAGATGAATAGATGGGTGGGTGGGTGGATGGATGAGTAGATGGGTGGATGGATGAGTGGGTGGATGGATAGATGAATAGGGTTGGGAGATGCAGCAACCATTGTTTCATCCATCCACCCATCCACCCACCCATCCATCCATCCATCCACCTATCTATCCAACCCTGGTGCTCTGGCTCCACCATAAAAAGAACACTCTGCTGTTGGCATTCACTTTATTGAACTTTGAAGATGTTCATCTTTCATATTGATATCCTAGGCCTCCTCATCTATAAGATTTACACTACTGTGAAAGAGTTAGTAGAACTCCAGGTTAGTTTACCTCCAAGTGCTTGTCTTGAGTTTAATCCGTATATCTGGTATCTAATAAACCAAGCTGTGGACATGAGTAAATTCCAATTCATAGTGAGCCTATAGATCACAGTAGAATTGCCCTTGTAGGTTTCTGAGACAGTAACTCTTTATAGGAGTAGAAAACCTACTTTATCCTCTAGCAGCTGGTGGTTTCAAACTGATGATCTTGCAGTTAACAGTCCAATGTGCAATCACTACACTATGGCCACCAGAAAGCACTACTGGTGGCCTTAACTTAGTGATTGTGTTGGGTTGCTAATCACAACTGCTAACCACAGTTCAAAACTGTCTTCTCAATGGGAGAAAGACAACTGATGGTAGTGAGGATTTATGGAGGAAATAGAATAGCCATTGAAGAAAACAGAAAGGGGAAAGAAAGAAAAAGAATACCCCTAAGCCTCTTCTCACTCTATGCAACAAAATCAGTTTCAGGTCAGAAGATACTTAAACTGAAGAATTAAATGTTTTCTTTCTCCTTCGTCCAACATGACTGCTTCTGTAGCAAAGAAGAATAAAAATGAAAACATGATCTCTCTGACTTCCTGGCTGAGGATTGTGGGGGTAGGGACAGAGGGCCAGTGGAGGAAGCATCAAGGTTCCCAAACCAGTCAGCCACGCTGATGAAACAGGTTACCTGGAAGGAGATGTTTCAACCAGTTGGCCCAATGATGATGATGATGTGTACAGTGCACCTCCAGTTAACTAGTTATCCTGGTTATCCAGGTTATCCTGGTTAACCTCCAGTTATCCTGCTCACTGCTCCATGAGCTACTCAGAAACTCATCAATTGAAGCTA
Source organism: Nesogale talazaci (assembly GCA_004026705.1). Classification (NCBI taxonomy): domain Eukaryota; kingdom Metazoa; phylum Chordata; class Mammalia; order Afrosoricida; family Tenrecidae; genus Nesogale; species Nesogale talazaci. The sequence continues at coordinate 9,693 of PVJH01042827.1, read as the reverse complement.
TCTTCTCAAATCATTGCTCAATATACACTGCTTTTCCAGGGAATCCGCCCTATGATGTGGTAGAAGACTCAATTAAGGAATTCTTTAGCGGATTAAATATTAGGGCCTTGTTCTTACCTGATGACCCCAGCAATCCTGAGAGATTCAGAGACTTGGGTTATGATGAGTGTGAGGGTCTGGACTCCCTGTTTGATATCCTGAGCCCCATTGAAGGGTCTCTAAGTAATAGGAGAATTCAAGTGGATGCTGCTGATCAAGTACAGGACAAAGACAAAGTCCTCATTTTTTTTGGCTGAGATAGAAATTGGGGTTCTGGCTAAACAAATACAGACTGAAGAGCCCATCCTACCACAGATAGCTCTGATGACTACTCATTCAGGAGAGGTGTGGCAATTAGATTTTATGTCAACTTGAATTTATATGAAAGTCTAGGAGCAAAATCCAACCTGATAATCAAGAGAATGTGACCTTTTTTTTGCACGCGGAGGGGTGGGGGCGGGGGGTGCATCACTGCCCTCTGGTGGGAGTAGGAGACCCAGCCTTGCTCCTGGAGAGCTGCTGCTGGATTTGAACTGCCAACCCAGTTGGCCACAGTCCAGCACACAATCACTATGCCACTGAGGCTCAGTCCAGTGTGACCTTTTTAAAGGGAGAAACAGGAAACTTCCCTCTCTTTCTTTTCCCTTCTGCGTTCCTGCTTGCTGGGATTGTGCATCTGTCTCCAGGTTCTGCACCATGTGGGCCTTGAGACTCTGAAAGCTATTACCATCCTGCTATGTTTCCACCTACCTTGATCCATGGGGCTCTGCACCCACCCGGCCTGTCACCCCACTGGCTTCCTGCTTCATCTTTTGGCATCACTGATGTACAGAATATAACCTAGGGATTTGAATTGGACTGGACTGGAATTTACATAAAATGACTTCTTGATGTCAAATTCTTTCTTATACATCTATGAATGTCACTGGCTTTGTTTCCCTAGGAATCCAGCCCAACACAATAGCTATGGAGACAAGCCTTGGGTTGGTTATGACTCAGACTGGTTTCTGTGGCGTTGATCTTGAGGGCCTCACAATGGGATATGAATTGCTATGGGGCTCAAGATCAATATGATGACAGAGGTAGCAGAGACTGTTCGAGAGATATGACTACAGGCATTTGGTCATGGACACCAAAGTAATGATGAATCTGAAGACGTAGAGACCACTATGAAGACCGGTAAGACAGATGGGACGATTGATCATGGAGCTCCTGAGATGATTGCTTTTATGGTGATTATAGGCATAATGATGAATGTTGGTTCTGCTATCACTCCCAAGGTTCAGTCTAGGTCTTCTTCTTTGGAGGAGCAGAACCTGTTGACACAGACAACAGAGAACAAGACATTAAAGAGTGGTTATTGACAGAGCAGAAGAAATTGTAACGTCAAATGGATGAGCCAAAACTAGAGTGGTGGCTCCAGGAGAGACACCCAAGTTGATGACGTGAAGACATTTAGGAATGGGAAAGGTCAAAGACAGGAAGGACATCATCAGAAACAGGAAGTGAGTCATCACAGATCCAGACCAGGCCACTTCCAGGAGGAACAACTAGGATCCATGAAAGAGAGAGAGAGTGCAACATGTCTGGAAAAATAAAAGGTTCAGTCAGGAGAATGTTTGTTACTCTCCAACCTCTAAGGTTCCCTGAACTTGATAAATCTCGAAAGATCATGCAAACCCCTCCACCAAAGGAGAATGCTTAGGTGAAGTCAAGGTCTAATCTTCCTGCTCCCTCTCTGAGCTCAGACAGGGGGCAGCGATCCTCTTCAAGTGCTGGAGGAAATGTGGCTCAAGCTCCACTGCTGAAGAAGAAAAGATGAAAGATGAAAATCAAGTCAATGGGGTTAGTGTCCCAAAAGGCCATAGTGGGGACTCCAGCTGTGAGCAGAACGCGGAGGGAAACAAAATCCATGGATGGAAAAGATGGCAAAAAAGATCAAGACTCCAGACCTGTGCCCAAGAAACCTGAAGAAAATCTAATCTCCAAGTCCATTTCTACAAGCCAGTATGCTGCTCTCTCGGTTATGGGTCAAGAGGAAAATAAGGGGGAGACTTACAGAAAAAAGACCTCTCCATTGTGTGTTTTTTCCTAGTCTCTCATCAAAGGGGACATTGAAGAGCAAATCAAGCCTCTATCCAGACACAATAAAATAAAACTCATCGGGCTGAGACCTGGTGGCATAGTGGTTATATGCGGGACTGCGGCCCACTGGGATGGAGGTTCAATTCCAGCAGTGGGGCTGGGCCTCACCACCACCGGAGAGCAGTGATGCCCCTCCCCCCGCCAAATAAATAAAAATAAATAAAACTCACCACCTCTTGAAGACCTTTCTTCATGTGTTTGTTTTTTTAATGAAATTCTTTTGCATGCCATTGCAGACTTGAAATCGTTGAACTAGCAGGAGAATCACCAATGTAGCTGGAGAGAAAGTGCTGCAAGATGTAAAGAGAAGGCACTGTCCAGAAAGAACACAGTAGTTATCACCTTTAGTGGGTTCCGTTTCCTAGAGCTTCCCTTCTCAGAACAGCCATCATCAGAATCCTCAATGGATCCTCTCTACCGACTCCAACCTTGAACAACCAACTCTCCTCCATTGATTCAGCAAGGAACTCCTCCCAAACTTGCCGATGAGACGCCATGGGGAAGTTTTATGAAGTAACAAGGGCTTGCTAACATTTGCATTTGATTCCTAACGTCATGTTCAGGGTTATGGACAGGAGAGAGTCTCTGGTGGAGAAGGTACCACAGACCTTCATTTTCTTTTCTTGTGATGGAGCCAGGAAACAGGAAGACCCCCACAGTCAGGATACTGCAGGTTGGATTGTTTTATGGGAGCAGAGAAAAAGTAAGGAACATGATCAAGACTGGAATGGAAGTAAGGTTTGGGGAAGGTTAAGGTTCATTGTGATGAGGCTATTAGGGAACTTTGTGAAGGGATGGAGAGGACGCTGTCTCAGGAATGAGAGGAGGGAATTCTAAACCAGGTTCCATCTCCTCTCTGTCCTGTGTGCTGCCGGCAAGACTATAAAATTGCATGTCTCTTTCCATCACAAAATTATGGACTGGACTAAACTAGAACCAAGAAGTCCCACCTTGTCCCCGATACCATTCTGCAGTTTCAGACGTTATGCAATTCAGTTTAATGCTGTAAAAGACAGAGTACTAGTGCACAATGAGGGCTGAAGATATTTGGGTTAAATAAATGGATGAATGTTGCCATATCCAAGAAGAAAGTGCTTTTAGAGCCATTGTAAAGATAACCAGAGATCATTATGCAAGGGCAGGTGTTTGTCTGTCTCTGGTTCCCTCTGGAATTACTAATGTTTCTGAGACTTCTCAGCCCTCTAGGGGTAAAAAAGAAGGTGGAGGAAAATCTCAATGCGAAGGTGATGTCAGCCGCAATGTTCCTTTCTTCCTCTTCTTTATAAGTCACTCCCTCTGTAGGGACTACTAGGCTATGTGGCTTTCCTTTTTTCTGCCTGGGAAGTGTCTGACTGTCCCCCTGGTTGGGTGAGTGCCTGCCCAAGACCCCCGCTGTACTCTTGATTTCCACTGTGCTGCTTACCATCTCAGTTCCCCAAAGTTCCTCTCCTCCTTGAAAGAGATCCAGGGAGAGTTGAACATCTAGATATAAAGGGAGAGAGGCAGAGCTATTTCAAGTCTGAATAACTGAAAATATAGCAGTTGACTACCCAAAACAGTTAAGTCAGGAGTAGGCTGAGAATAAGGTACATTCAGATTTGGAGAGACTGAATTTAATGAATTTAAGGGGCGGTGGCAGATAGATAGTAGTTGACCCAAGTGACCTCGTGAACATATTCTGCTCAACCTTTAATATGATCTCTCTGCAATGCCTTTCTCTGTCCCTGCTGTTCACTCTCTGGGGATATCCAAATTTACTGGAAATATAATTCTGCATCCAGAGCAGACTAGATGTGAGTGACTTAAAGACCCACATCCCTCTGTCATCACCATAGATTGAGACAGACCCATATGAGCTTTGTGTGCACACCTCAGGGATGGGAAAAGGAAAGCGTTCTGTAAGTGACCAGGGAGATGCAGGCGCTGTAAAAAAACTTGGCATGTATCTATTCGTCACATCCATGGTACCATGTGTGCCAGAGGGGCATGAATGAGAGTCTGGATCAGAGAGCAAGCACAGTGGAATTGGAGGAAGCAGGGAATTCAGGGAATTATTATTTGCTTTTTTTAAGACTCTAGTTGTGTGAGCAAGGAGGGAAGTTTAACTGAGAGCTTGAATCTTGAATTTTTCACTCTAGTCAAAAGATGCTCTTCAAAAGCTTTTCTTACTCCATAAGAGATTGATACTTGGATTCTCACATTTCTCAGGCTCTCCTACTATTTGGATATTGAACAAGTTGGTAGTTACCAACTAAAGAGTTGGAGATGCCCTCAATGAAGTCTCCTCCCTTAGTGATTTGCTGGAAAGTTCAGAGCAGGTCTCATAGTGTCACATGTTTACACAGATGAATCTTTTACTTAACAGTCTGGGAAATGACAGCCAGCTCATTATTGCCATCACACAAGATGTATGTGGAGGTTCGAAGGACACAAGTGAAGGGGAGCATGACTCCAGTCTTCTTACCATTTTAAAGCCTCTGTTTCATTCTCTGGGGTCCTAGCCTCAAACTATGCTCAAGCCACATCTGCCGGCTTGGGTTTTCTTTCTTAGAACTTTGGTCTCAGGAAAATAATCTCCCCCCCTTAACTTACAAATGTCCCATTTATTTCCCTTTTAGATCACTTAATTTATCTATTTTATTCTAATCACTGCTTCTGTTTATGCCCTGCCAGTCAGATTTTATAATTATCTTCCTACTGGGTCTCCACCTCTCACTTTGTTTTCCTTCAAGGTTATTTTGTTCTTACAGTCATCCTCTTTTCCTGGATATTCGCACCGGCAGGTTCTAAAGAGCTCTTTCTCCTTCTACCTCCATCGACACCTCCTGGCCTGGCTCAGTTCTAGTGCTGGTAAAAGAAGCTCATGGATCTGGGAGCTCCAAGAAATGGTTCCGTGGTGATTGAATTTGTCTTACTGGGTCTAACAGAGACTCCAACTCTACAGCCCATCCTCTTTGTCATTTTCCTTCTTGCTTACATAATTACCATTGGTGGTAATTTCAGCATCCTGGCGGCCATTCTCATTGAGCCCAAGCTCCACACCCCGATGTACTTCTTCCTGGGGAACCTGTCGCTGCTGGATGTCGGCTGCATCACCGTCACTGTTCCTGCCATGCTGAAGCATCTCTTGTCTGGTGACAGGTGCATTCCCTATAGATTCTGCCTCTCACAGCTCTTCTTCTTCCACCTGCTGGCCGGGACGGATTGCTTCCTACTGACAGTCATGGCCTATGACCGCTATCTGGCCATCTGCCAGCCCCTCACCTATAGCACCCGCATGGGCTGGGGAATCCAACGGACCATGGTGGCCATGTCCTGTGTCTTTTCCTTCTCCAATGCGCTGACCCAAACAGTGGCTTTGTCTACTCTTAAATTCTGTGGGCCCAATGTGATCAATCACTTCTACTGTGACCTCCCACAGCTCTTCCAGCTCTCCTGCTCCAGCATCCAACTCAATGAGAAGTTGCTCTTTGTAGCAGCAGCCTTCATGGGTGTGGCCCCCTTGGTCCTCATCACGGTGTCCTATGCCCACGTGGTGGCTGCCGTGCTACGGATCCGCTCTGCAGAGGGCAGGAAGAAGGCCTTCTCTACCTGCAGCTCCCACCTCACTGTGGTGGGCATTTTCTACGGGACAGGTGTCTTCAGCTACATGAGACTGGGTTCCGTTGAGGCTTCAGACAAGGACAAGGGGATTGGCATCCTGAACACGGTCATCAGCCCCATGCTGAACCCACTCATCTACAGCCTGAGGAACCCTGATGTGCAGGGGGCCCTGCGGCGGGCACTCATGGGGAGATGGTCCTCCACCTGAGGCCTCCTCCCTCTGGTATGAAGATTGGCTCTATGAGAGGTATTGTGATTAGTGCAAAGGGAGTTTGGGTATGATGCCGTGAAGTCAGAGACTGGTCTGTGAAGGAGAATGTAATAAAAATGATCGTCATAAAGTAAACCTCTTGTCCCTCGAGTTGATTCTGACTCAAGGTAACCCATGTGTGTTCAGTGTGGAAGTGCACTCCATAGGGTTTCTTCGTTGTCGTCTTGATGAAATTCACTCTCCAGGCACTGCTGGATGGATTTGAAACATCAACCTTTACGTTAGTAGCTATGTATCAGGGATAATAACTAACACTTCATATCAGAGGGCTTCAAAGTATTACGGAATAATGGAGTTAAAAGATAATGGAAATTTTCATAAGCATTTAAAAAATATTTTTTATTGGGAACTCTTACATCTCTTGTCACAATCCATACATTCCTCCAGTGTGTCAAGCACATTTGCACATATGCCACCACCATCATTTTCAAAGCATTCTCTTCCCACTTGAACTCCTACTATCTGTTCCTCATTCCCCCCCCCCCGTCTTCTGTCTGCCTTCCTCCACAAACCCTTGATAAGTTATAGACTATTTTCCCCATATTTTACATCACCCTCATCACCCCTCTCAGACTTTTCCGTTATTTGTTCCCCTGGGTTGGGGTTCTAGATTTATCCTTGTGATCAGTTCCCCCTTTCTCCCCCCTCCCCCCCGACCCTTCCCTGAGCCTCCTGGTATCTCCACTCTCTTTGTTGGCCCTGAGGGACTTATCCATCCTGGATTCCCTGTGTTGCGGGTGCTTCTCTGTAGCAGTGTGCATGTTCTGGTCTAAATTGATTTGTAAGGTAAAATAGAGATCATCCTCGTGGGGTGAAGGAAGCACCAAAGAACTAGAGGAAAGTTATGCTTCATCAGTGCTCTACTGCACCCATAAGCTTTTTAAAGCCATTCTGCATCAAGCTGAAGAAAGCCTGATGGAGTAGTGTTTAAGCAGTGGGCTGCTAACTTCAAAGTCAGCGGTTCAAAACTATAAGTCACCAGAGGAGAAAGCTGTGTCCTTCTACTCCCATAAAGAGTTATAGTCTTGGAAACACACAGGAGAAGTTCTACCCTGCCCTAAGGGGCTTTATGACTCAAAATTGACATGATGGCAATGAGGGGTTGCTTTTGTTTTTTAATCATGTTTACTTTTCCGAGAAATAGACATGCACTAGCTTATTTCACAGTACTATAAAACAAGTGCTATTGCGATCTCCAGTTTGCAAATGAGAAAACTGAGCTTGCTCCATGTTGTGCAGCTCTTCTAAACATCAGGACTGGGATTTGAACCTAGGCTGACTGTGCTTTTAACTACTACTTCTCAATGGTGATACATTATTTCAGAAAGGGATGGTATCTGTAAAATTGAACGAAGGGATGGGCAGTGAAGAGGAAAGAAAGAAGAGAAAAACTGTGGTGGGAAGAAAAAAAATCTATATAAATAAACTGAGAAGATGAACCGCACGCTTTGTTCTTTTAACCAATTTGCAGCTAAGAGGAAACACATTTTGAAACTCAGATCTCAGGGAGTGTGTATCTTTAGAAAAGTTAAAGATGAGAAGTGATGGGAAAAGAGGAGCTGGTGTATTTTCATTTTACTCCAGCACAAGTGAAAACTATATGTAGTAATGTTGGAGCAAGAACTTTGGGCGATGTGGTTGGCTTGTTTTCCTGACTGAAGAAGGTATGGGTCTCTGGCATAAACCCAAAAGCAGTTCTCCCTCTTTGCTGCCAGGGGAAATCGATCTCTCATTCTTTTAACTGATAACTTTAGACAACTTGGTCCAGAATGAAATAAAAATTCATGCTAATTAAAAAAGTTAGAAACTATAAAAAGAATAAAATAAAACCCACTAGTCCAAGATCATCATTAAGACTATTTCATAGGCTAAACATTTTCATACTTCATATAGCTTTATAAAAATAGAATTATGTGATGCCTAAAGCTGTGAAACGGCATTTTGTCCTTTAACAATGTGGGTGGATATCTTTCCCTGGCATGACATTTAGATCATCCATATCCTTCTTGGGGTTACACACTCCTTCTGGAAAGGGATGAGATAATCTTCTATTGGTGAACTTTTGCTATTCCAAAAATTTTTGACTTTGTGGAAAACCACACCTTCCTCTGTACACACCCAACTAACTACTGACTGCTGATGAATTCCCATGAGAGGAGCTCCAGAATCAAAGGATGCAAACTTTTCAGCGTGCTTGAAAGCATATGGCCAAGTAGCCCTTCAGAAGACTGAGAAAATTGGCATGTCCATATTGTTGGCACGACCAAATGTTATAGCTCAACCTTATTCTAATTTGCAATGATGTAATCTTTTGTAAAACAGATCATGTTTACCAGTACCTTGGGGATGAAGAGAAAACTCTATCCTGGCAGAGTAATGAAGTTATTGGGAAAAGGGTTGGTGGGCAAGATGAAGCTCGAAGACATGTTTAAAGACAAATGGGCAACCCCCAAGTGGACTATGGAGGATGTCATTCCAGGCAGAGTGATACCTCTTTAAGGACCATCTGAGGGAAATGGTGGAAATAGGAGATCGTGGCAGTGGTGGCAGAGAGTGAATGGGAAGTCAAGAAATGAAGACCACACCATTTGAAGAAGTGTAGCTGTGCTGGAGGCAGAGATGCTTTGCCTTCCAGGAATTCAGTCTGATGTCTGGTATGGCAGATTGACCCAATCCACGATCCTATAGGATGGCAGTAAAGGAATGACTGCTGGATGTGAGTGATGGTTACACTATTGAGAGAAAGAAACATGTAAGGGAGGTTGGTGAGAGAAGTTGCATATTTTTGAAGGTGAGAGAAGTTGCATATTTTTATGCTGCTGGGAAAAAAAAGCAGAGGGGCAGAGAGATGCTTACGCTGGCCTAGAGAGAGGAGTTGATTGGTAGCGTGAAATGTAAAGGAACTATGTGAGGAAATGAAACAGTAGTAACAGAAATGAATGGTTTTCTAGCCACTGACATACTTTAGAGAATATAGTCAGCAAAATCTTTGTTAAAGGAAGTATGGTTTCAACAACAATAACAGCAAAGAAAGAAAGAAGTATGGTAAAGTGTAACTATTACCTACATCATTGTTATCTCCAGCTGATCCATTTGCTGACAATCCATTTGGTTAGGAGGTGACTGGTTTGTTTAACAAACATATACTGAAAACATACTATGTGTCAGTAACGGCACTGGTGTTAAAGATACTCAACCTCTCTCTTCACAGAATTCACAATACACAAACATGATAATAAACGATATTAATAACAACTCTACAATTACACAGAAATTATACCATCCCAGAGGACTGCTGAACCTAGAAAATCTTTGAGTATTGAAAACCAGGTCTGGCTACTTGCCAAGACTCATGAGTTTTAAATTAATAAAGATAATGTATCTGAAATGTTTTATTCATTCATTCCTTTGTTACTCAATGCAACGCCGTGAACTATTTCATATGGCTCTTATTGCCTTAGCCTTTGCTATTTCCACCTAAACGGGCTTTCATTTCCTGGTGGGTCTGGGTAAGAAAGTGAGGAAAGATACTGTTCGACTTGTATGGCGCAGCTGTGAGCGATTGTGAACGGGGTTCAATGTGATGGCCATGGTGCTGTCTGAAGTCAGTCAGAGGGATTTCGCTGCCAGCAAGC
>PVJH01042826.1:0-14010 GCA_004026705.1 Nesogale talazaci | reverse complement strand
TGGGACAAAGCGTGTCCCCTACTGAGGTCTCTCTCCGTGCTAACCCCTCTAAGGTTGTTTCTTCCTGTTTCATTTTGGAGAATAAAGACAAATCCCCTCCAGAAGGGACGCGGGGAGGAGACAAGCAGGTCAGGGTGCAGTGTAGCAACGATGAAGCATTCAACTTTCCTCTAGCTCTTTAATGCTTCCTTCCCACCCCCCACTATCATGATCCCAATTCTATCTTACACATCCGGCTAGACCAAGGATGTACGCTGGTACAGATAAGAGTTGGAAACACAGGGAATTCAGGACAGAGAAACCTCTCAGGACCGATAATGAGAGTAGAGATAGCAGGAGGGGAAGAGGATGGTGGGGAAAAGGGGGGAACCAATCACAAGAATCTACAGTTAAGCCCCTCCCAAAAGGGTGGACAACAGAAAGGTGGGTGAAGGGAGACACTGGACAGTGTAAGACATGGAAAAAATAATAATTTATAAATCATCAAAGGTTCACGAGGGAGGGTGAGGGAAGAAGGTGGGGAAATGAAGAGCTGATACCAAGGGTTCAAATAAAAAGCAAATGTACAAATGTGCTTGACACAATGGATGGAGGGATTGATGGATGAATGGATGGATGGATGGATAGATTGCAATAAAAATTGTACGAGCCTCTGATAAAATGATTTTTTTAAAAAAAGAAAAGAAAATTTGCACCCTGCTATATGCCTATAAATAGCCCATTGCCAAGAATCATATAAACAATAAGAAAACTTTGAAAATATCATGTAGAATGATACATTTAAAAAATAATTTGACCGGAGAGCAGTGATGCCCCCCCAAAAAAAAAAATAATTTGAAACAAAATGTGAAAAACAGAAACTTACCAAAAAAGAGAGAAATCATACAGCACCAAGGATTGAGCGCCGCCTGCTGCCTGATCTGCAGAATTGCATTCTCCCAGCCTGGATCCTGTATTTATAGATGCCCTGCTTCCTCCACTCAGCTTGGACTCCCTGTCACCTCTGGGTGGATTAAAGGACCCATTCTTTTGGGGAGCCCCAGTTCCTCACTGGTAACTGACCTGACAGGGGGTGGCTCGGCTGAAGTGGGGGCAGTGAAAGAGGAGAAAACGTTTCACAAACTGAATCTCAGCCCTTCCACTCCAAGGAAACTGCTGGTGGCGAGGCTGAGTGAGGAAGGGAGCGGGGAGTGCGACTGGCATGATATGAGCCAGAGATGGGGAGCACCGGGTAAGGAAGGATAGAAGGACAGATTAGAGTGGCATGGGGGACAAAGAGAGTGGACAGGACAGTGGAGGTGGCCCTAGGTGATGTGGGGGAGGGGGGAGGAGAGAGAGGCACAGGTAAAGTGGGCAAGAATGAGGGAGCTAGCCAGATCCACAGAAGAGACCAAGGGAGCTTGAGCCCCTGCCACCGTTATCATCACCACATCCAGCTCTGCGTGTCCAGTCCTGATGGCTGCTAGTTCTGTGACTGATGGCCAGGCCCCTGCCAGGGGCCCAGAGGGTGGCCAGTCAGCAGAAGAAAACCCAATGTCTGTGGCCTCTGGCTCAGGGAGGAGGAGGGCGGGGCGGTAGTGTGAGGGCAGTGGGCAGAACAGATGAAGTTGAGAGTCATGGTCTGAGAGCCAGACCTGAGGGAGGGAGTGGACAGTGGGGGACAGGGCACTGACAGACCAGGCCTCCGTTCCTCTCCCTCCTGCTCCTCTGGGTCCTCATTCTGGTAAACCCAGCCTGCCTCCCCCCCACACCCAGTTCTGTTCTGCAGCCCACGAGGGAGTCCTATGTAGCTGCCATGTTTCGAGATGACAGCCTGCCAGATGTCCTTAGAGCAGGACAGAACCTGTCTTCCAACCCCTCCATGGTGAGCACACAGCCAGACCGCCCAAAAGCACGGGGACAAGGTCCCATCATACTCTTGGTAGTGGTGATGTGTGTGTGTGTGTGTGTGTGTGTGTGTGATGTGTGATATGTGTAGAGGATGTTGATTAAACCATGCTTACAGATCTGTGGCTTCTGCCTCCCAAAGTCAACACCTTGTCTAGCCCAAGCCTCTGGCTGCATTGTCCCCTTGCTCTGCAAAGGCTGAGAGACCTGGAGGGGCAGGAGAGCTGGGGACTAGGGAGAGATTGTGTGCCTCTCATGCAGTGGAGGGTGTGCAACGCTGAGCTGGGGTGGGACCCAGCCTCTGCTCACTCTCTTGCCTCCTCAGGGTCCGATGGTGGGCCCACCCATCTGCCCCCAGTCTTACACTGGTTCCACTCACACTCCACATAGGACAGAGGTCTGAAGCCAGAAGGAAGGTGGGAATGGGGGTGGGGAGGCGTGGGTGCTGGATAAGTGTATTTGAGACCTCTCCTCCATCTTTAGTCCCCACGAGCTTGTCTGGATGATGCGCTGAGTGTGTCTAAGGTGCGTCTGCCATGAGACAGATCTGAGCCAAGAGCAAACTGTACTTGGCAATGAGACAGGTGGCCCAGTAGTGCCAAGCTTCCCAAGTCTGAGAGGGTTCCAAAAAGACCAGAGGGGGCAGCCAGATGGTATGCTCTTTCCAGACCCGGGGCCCCAGGACACTCTAAAATGGGAACAGAGAAAAGTCATCTCCCTCTAACCAGACCCAGACACTTGCTCACAAGGAAATGCCTAAGCAGCACCCCACATGGCCCCCAGGGAGTGTGATGACCTGGCTCAGAGGTGGCCCAACTCGATCCTTTTGGCTGCACCCCCACGCCACACACACACACACACACACACACACACAGCCGCCTGGTGCTGTGCCTGGCTGAGCGCGGATGGGGACACCAAGGGGCTGAGGAGGGGCTCATCAGCGGTGGCTGCGACGGCTAATAGACCGTCCTTGGCCACATCCTATTACCACGCATCCCCTCCCCAGCCCCCCAAGCCTGGCCAGCCCGCGCCTCTCCGCGGCCCCAGGGACCAGGCATCAGATTGGAGTCAAGATTCCGAGAGTGTCATTTGCGGCTGCTGATGGTGCTGATAATAGGGACGGGCGGGTGGCGGGCGCGCGCCGCGGCGCAGAGGCGGATTCGCTATTAAGGCGTGCGCTCCGTAGCTGCAAGCAGAGAGGCAGAGAGGCAGAGGCAGGCCAGGGCCGGCGCTGGGCGGCGGGATAGGCCGGGCCAGGAGTTCCATGAGGGATGGGCGGCTCGCCTCCTGGCCTCTGTCTCTGCCTGGCGGACTGGTGCGGGAAGTGTGTGGCCCAGGAAGGCATGGGTCAGGGGACAGCAAAGCCCAGAAAGGGAGTGGAGGGCAACAGAGGTCCCTGGCCCTGCTGGCACTTCTACCCATCTCCACTGGGCTCTGTTCCTGATGCCAAAGAGAAAGTGAGGCCCGCCCAGCTTCTAGGGTCCAATTTCCCCGAAGGCCAGTGACCCCACCCCCTACTCCCAGACCAGAGCCTCCCCTTAGTCACCACAAACCCTCCTGAGAGCTAGGTTAGTGGCTGCCCCTCACAAACCCTCCTGAGAGCTAGGTTAGTGGATGCCCCTCACAAACCCTCCTGAGAGCTAGGTTAGTGAATGTTCCCACGGTGGGCTTTCAGTGCCTGCCTCTCCCCTTCACCTGGCACCATGAACCCTGTTTCCACACTTACAGGGCACATCCTCTCACTACCCTAGCTCCATCACCAACAGGCCCACCCACTGCACCCCTCACACTTAGCACAGTTCCGGGCCTGCTATGGTACCTTCTGGCAGGTATTTTCACCTCTCTGTGCTGACGTTCCATTATCTTTTTACATAGTATCCTCACAGGTGATCATGACTAAATGGTTGATAGAGTGTTTAGACTATGCTGGGCACCTCGTACTCAATAAATCGTACGGACTGTTTATTATTATCCCTACTCTCAGCATCCACAGCAGTCATCGCCTCCAGCCCCCCATCCCACTCCCCCACCACCGTGATCACTTCCTGACTGCTTTCCAAATAGGAATTGTGAGCCGGAAAGCAAACTATTAACACCCTGACTGTGACCTTAATTAAAGCAAGAGCCTCTGCATGCATTAGAACAGTCAACCTTTTGACTAGTAATTAAGCATCTGTTTGCAACCCTTACTCTGCACCAGGCACTGTGCTAAAAGTATTGTACATGTGCTAATTAATTTAATCCTCACGACAGCTCAATGTTACAGATGAGGAAACTGAGGCATAGAAAAATTAAAGTGATATCCATGGCCCTATCAATTGCTAGACAACAGAAGTGCCCTGGTGGTGTGTAAGGAGTTATGCCTTAGGCTGCTAACTACAAGGTCAGAAGTTCAAAACCAGCAGTCACTTCTTGGAAGAAAGTCTAGACTTTCTACTCCTGTAACTATTTACAGCCTCAGGGACTGACAGCGGCAGTTCTACTCTGTCCTGTAGGTCACTACAAGTCACAGCGTGGACTTGATGGCAGAGAATTTGGTGAATAGTTGCACCCGCTGGGTGGAACATGCCCACTCTTGTCTGATCTCGGAAGCTAGATCAAGTTAGTGCTTGGATGAAGGAGATTTCAAGACGTGCTGAAGATCACTTTGGACATGCTGTCAGGAGAAACTCTTCCCTGGAGACGGACAGCATGTTTGGTAAAGTGAAGGGGCAGCAAGGGAGAGGCAGGCGCTGGAGGAGATGGGTTGACAGCATGCTGCAGCAATGAGCTCAGTGGGGGGACAGTGGTCAGGCTGCACAGTAGGCGAGTTACACTCTGCTGTGCAAGAGGTCGCTGTGGGTCCAAACGGACTGGATGATGCCAAGCAACAACAAGAATAACCATCAAGTTAGCATATGTCAGAACCAGGAGTTAAGCTCAGACAGACAGGCTTCATGTTCCTTTTTTTTGGGGGGGGGGGCATCACTGCTCTCCGGTGGTGGGAGTAGGAGGCCCAGCCCCACTGCTGGAATTGAACCTCCGTCCCAGTGGGCCGCAGTCCCGCGCACAACCACTATGCCACCGGGGCTCATCCCCATGTTCTTTTTTTTTTAGGCATCACTGCCCTCAGGTGGTGGGAGTAGGAGGCCCAGCCTTTGCTCCTGGGAGCCGGAATCGAACCTCCATCCCAGTGGGCCGCAGTCCCGCGCACAACCACTACGCCACCGGAGCTCAGCCCCATGTTCTTAACTGTTACACCAAACTCAGTCTTCCTGGGCCTATGGCATAGTACCCTTGTACTCCCTCATCACTCACCCCATTAACAAGAACATGCCAGCTCTGTCCCCGCCTCTGTCTCCCCAACTATCTTCACCTCCATGATGGTCACCCTCAGTCCCATCTGGACCACCATCGGACCCCCAGCGCTGACACTCACAGCCTGCCCAGCGCATGTTCTTGCTTCCTCCCTGCTAGGCCTTCACCTCTGACTAGTGTGAATAGTTCCTGTGGTGCAGGCCTGTTCAGCTGGCCAGATCTAGAAAGGACAGATAGATTCAAATTGTGACAAGGAAGCAGCGCAGGTGCCAGATGGAAGGGAAGGTAGGCTAGAGCCTGCAAGACGTGCTTCACAAAGCCGACTCCCCTGTTCCCTCAGGAGGCCCTGTGCGGTTTAAACACCCGTTTAGCATTCTGAGAGCCTCTAAGGTGGAAAGATCCCTTCTACCTTACAAATAACTGGGCTGAGAACAGATTTGTCACCACAGACACAACCCCCCCGTGTGGCTACTTAAAAGTCTGTCTTATCGAGCTGAGCCCCGGTGGCATAGTGGTTGTGCTCGGGACTGCGGCCCACTGGGACGGAGGTTCAATTCCAGCAGTGGGGCTGAGCCTCCTACTCCCACCACCGGAGAGCAGTGATGCCCAAAAAAAAAAAAAAGTCTGTCTTATCAACCACCCAAGCGCCTGGAGGGTGGGGACACGGGCTCATTCTTCTCCTTGTCCCACTTCTCCGTGACACCCTCCATCCCAACCACCACACACAGCGAACACCAAGGAATAAATGGACAGACCGAGGAAACTTCGCGGGGCCTGGCAGGAGAGGAAGGTGGTCTTGCTGTCCATGGTACTGAGATGGAGCCTTGCTCCTTAAAGGACCTGGAGGCCCCTCTTGTCTTTTAAAGTGGGGTTAACCCATCACAAAATTTCCCACTACCGCCAATGTTGACCAAGTCTCTGAAGTTGGCAGATCTGCCATTGTTTGCAGAGCTAGTCAGGGTCGACAGAGACCAAAGCCATTTGCAGAGCCCACCATCTTGTCACCATTATTAGACCCCAAGACCACATGCAGATGACTCTTAGAGGGACCTGGAGAGATTCTATCTGTAGAGTCAAATTCCACACTTAGATTTCATTATTACTTACAGAACTTGTCACTGTTTGCAGAGACAACTCAGATCTGGACATCCGGACATGTCGAGGATGCTGCAGGGTCTCTTTTGACCCACTCCGTCGAAAGCATGAGGATAGAGAAAGACAGAGGCAATGGAGTCAGGAGGAAAGAAACATGAACATCCAAGAAAACTGTCTCCATTCAAGACTTCTATGGACCCAGGCCCGTCCATTTTTGACACTGTAAGCAGAGAAATGGGGAAATGCAGTTCTCGAAGTAGGTCAGTGGTTTCATTCTTCCTAATGCCACAACCCTTTAATACAGTTGCTCATTTGTGATGACCTCCCCAACCATAACATAGTCTAATTGCTACTTCATAACTGCAATTATACTACTACTATAAATTGTAATATAAATATCTGATATGTGGGATGTATTTTCTTTCTCTGTTTGTTTGTTTGTTTGTTTTGGGGGGACAGGCATCACTGCCCTCTGGTGGTTGTAGAAGCTACCCAGCACTGCTCCTGAGAGCCGCCGCTGGATTTGAACCGCCAAGCCTGAGGGCTGCAGTCCCGCAGTCCCGCACTCAACCATTTATGCCACGGGGGCTCAGCCCTTTTGCTTTTTTCGGGGGTGGGGGCATCACTGCCTCTGGTGGTTGTGGGCACTACCCAGCGCCGCTCCTGAGAGCCGCAGCTGGATTTGAACCGCCAGGCCCGCGGGCCACAGTGCAGCACCCAACTGCTTACGCCACCAGGGCTCAGCTCCAGAATGTATTTTCATTGTTACAAATTGAACATAATTGGGCTGAGTCCCGTGGCGTAGTGGTTGAGTGCAGGACTGCGACCCACTGGCTTGGCGGATCAAATCCAGCAGCAGCTCTCCAGGAGCAAGGTTGGACCTCCTACTCCCACCAGAAGGCAGTGATGCCCCCCCAATAAAATGAATTGAATATAATCAAGGCATAGTGATTAATCACAAAAACAATACGTAAACATATACGTGAAATATTTATTTATTTTATTTTATTTTGGGGGGGCGCATCACTGCTCTCCGGTGGTGGGAGTAGGAGGCCCAGCCCCACTGCTGGAATTGAACCTCCGTCCCAGTGGGCCGCAGTCCCGTGTACAACCACTACGCCACCGGGGCTCAGCCCGAAATATTTATTTATAATGACAAATAAATGAACATTTGTTTTGAAGCATGGTATAGCAGTCTTAATATAACAACAGTAAACTACATTGCTACGCTGTGACAATATGCATAAAAAGTCAGTGCGAAGGTTGAGATAACTGCTTTCCCACCAGGTCAGCATATCTGCATGTGTTAGACCCGCCTGGAGACCCAGAGAGGAACAGTGTTTTGGTTCCTAAGACCATGGGAAATATGTGTTTTCTGATGGTCTTAGGTGACCCCTGTGAAAGGGGTTGAGATTCAAGGTCGAGATCCACTGAGTGAGGAGGTTCTGTGCCAAGTGTTTCAGTCATCTCTTTTTCTCTTCTCCATAATCCAGAGAGCTAGGGATTCCTACTGCCCCATTTTTCAGGTGAGGAAAACTGAGGCTGAGAGAGATCAAGTAAATTACCCATTATTGTGATGAGAGGTCTAGAAGTCAAACTTGGGTCTTCTGGATGCCAAGAAAGCACATCTCTTCTGCTTCTGAATGGAAATAAGGTACTGCTTTCAAAACCCAGTCTGAGGGAGGAAACCAGGCCTTTAAGCCTTCAGAGAGTGCCTGACCTGAGTCAGGCTGATCCTTCAAATGTAGATTCTGGAGGAAACAGTCCCTCAAATGGGATGGAGCACACCCACCATTCCATCTGCCTCCCAGGCCTGGAGACAGGGCAGCTCTCCCTCTCCATTCAGCTCTGGGGCTACAGTGGCCTTTGAACTTGCACCAGAAGACCACACAAAAGTTCCCCTCTGGGGAATACACAGAGGATACACAGAGACTGAGACTCAAAGACAGAGGTAGCTTCAGAGATGCAGAGATAAACAGAGGTGAAACACTGAGAGACTGGCATCACAAGCTACAGACAAATAGTGTCAGAGGCCATGGGGGTAGTCATGAGTGGAAGAGGACCCAGTGGCAGCCCCTAGCAGCAGAAGAAGCCCTTCCCAGGATGCTCTGGAGACGGGCTGTAAAATACTCAGCTGGCCGTAAGTCCATTCCTGGGTAAGGATGTGCACTTAACCTAAACCCAGGGTTGGAATCAATCCCTGCCCCCCTCCTCTACTCTGGAGGTGACTCAGGAACCTGCTGCCTCACCCTTGGATGGTTTCTGAGCCCTGGCTTTGGTAGATGACAGCTTTCTCTGAACTTGACCCCAGTGGTGGTGCCAGAAGGGAGCTCTCTCTCCCGCAACCACCAGCAGTCCTAGGCTGACCCAGGCAGGCAGGCAATGGCGAAACTGTCTTGCTAGCAAACCCCACAGAGCAGACAGGGTCTCCAGCCTCCCCCTTCCCCTGGTTAGTCCCATCTGTACTTGCCCCTGTGGAAATCCTCCGCCCTGCCCCTCAGGCTGGATAATTAGATGACTTTCTTGAAAAGGTCCCTGCTGGCTTGCGGCTGTGTCAAGGGGACAAAGTAAACTAGAGGGACTTGCTCAGCAGACAGTAGGCATTCCATCAGTGATGGAGGCATGGTGGGTGGGGGGCCCCTCTCTCTTTCCCGGTGCCCCCGCCCTTAGAGCCAGTGCAGAGACTTGGCCTCTTCGTCTGAGCTGTGAAGGAGAAGTGAGGAGAACAAGAGCCCCCGGGCAGATCTGGAATCTCACTCCAATCTGTACCCCACTTGCCCCTGCCTCAGATGGGCCCAGGCTCCTCTCTCCAGGAAGGTAATGGTTTCTGGCCAGTAACAACTGAGTCAAGAACCTCTTCGGACTTGCGCCTGAGCCACTTAGGGCCCAGGGAAAGGGAGTTCCAGTTCACCCCCTCAGGGCAGGCGGTTGCAGACTGGGCTTACATCCCTTGCGAGTCTCCTAGGTGATGTTTTAAGTGTGTGTGTGTGTGTGTGTGTGTGCGGGGGGGTGGGGGTTAATAATGGATGCCAACAGCTCCCTGCACCCAGGCCTCTGTGTGTGTGTGTGTGTGTGTGTGTGACATGTGTGTAATAGCTCATGCTGCAGGCCTCTTTCTGCAGGTTGTCTCTTCTGAGCCAATGATAATGTAACATGAATAGTCCTCACAGCTCCAGGCCACCCCTCCGCTGCACGCTCAGCTCTCTCTTCCCCCAGCTCCCACGAAGAAGGCAGGCACTGGCTGGGCCCCGATGTAGAGGTGAGGAAATGAAATGAGTCCCCGTAGAGCAGAACAGGGCTGGGAAGAGGGGTCCCCCGTGAGCTGAACCCTTGCGATACTCTGAATCCCCACCTGGAAGCTCTGCAGATGGTTGTGGGAGATGGCTAACCCGTCCTCATCCCCTTCCCCCACGCTGGAGAACCCCTCCCTCTCCGTGGGCCCTCCCACTGTCTGGTGTGACCACAGCCTGAACCACACTGTGGCTGCCTAAGCAGATCTGCCCTGTTGGCAGTAAGAGGAACACACACACACACAGAGTGTGTAATCAGCTTCCATCGCCCCCCAGGGGACCAAGCAACTCAGTGGGAGTGGGGCTGCCTGGTGGGTCGAGTCTGAGGGATCAGGGACACCCAAAAGAAGGGGAGTTAGTGTGATTTCTTCTCTCCAATCTGCCCCCTTCAGGTCCTTCTGGGAATCCAAGATCCAATAGGTTGAAGCAGGAAAGGCCTGCTAGTTAAGAGAACGTGGCTGTGAGAAGGCTTGGGCTGTGCTTACAGGGGGGATGGGGGTAGGTGGATGGTCTCCGTCTCCCCTCCCAGCCACCTGCAATATAGAGGCTGCAGCCTGTTACCCGGCTTCATGGCCAGGTTCCCACCCCAAGGTACACCTCAGATACTGAGAGCAATTCACATCACACACAGACACACAGACATTTACCCACGGACAACCCCTGAACAGGAGCACACACCTGGGCTGGTAGACACACATTGATCATCTCAGAGATAAGAGACTGAGACTTCCCGGAAATCTGGCCTTCGGCTGACTCCCGACCTGGATTCTACGCCCTTTCCCAAGATCCTCAAAGAAAGCTACTCATTTCTGTCCCTGAGTCCCTCGAAGAGCCACCAAGAGCCACCAAGGGGACATGGCCTATTCCCCAGGTCCGAACCACAGCCCCTCCCACCTCTCCCCTACGCCCCCTCCACTGCCCCCCCCTCCCCCCGCCCGAGCAGCCTCTGACCCCGCCAACTCCAAGGCCCCCGAGTCCTGCCGGGCAGCCCACTTTTGAAAACACACAAAGACAGGAGCACACATGGGCCCTCAGGGTCCTTCCAGGGGAGGGGCCGGGTCTGAGTGAGAGGGCACCGGTGGCAGTGCGCTGCTGAGGGGACAGTGTGGCCCTCCCTTCCTGCCTGGGTCACTGGAGCCGGGGTGTCTGCCGGATCACAGGGGCACAGGTTGGAAGGTGGGTGGTTAGAGGGGCTGCTATGTGTCCAGGTGTGAGTGTGCGAGATAGGAGGGTCTGGCCGGTGTGTGACGTGGTGTGTGTGTGTGTGTGTGTGTGTCCTTGCGTGCCTGGAAAGGTGTGGCCATGACTCTGGGTCTCATGGTCGTGCCCACCCTGTCCCCAGCCAGGCCTCCTTTCACCCAGAGGGGAGAAGTCCGGCGGCCGCCCGGGGGGAATCTCCGCCCCCTCCGCCGCGGTCAACTTTTCCCAAATCCCCGAGCCGCTTAGGGCGAAGCCGCCCCCGAGGCCTAATCCGCGCCCCCCGCGGATCTGCATAATCGGGTTAGCGGCCGCGCTCCTTCCCGCTCCCTGCGCCGCCGCCGCCGCCGCCGCGCGCGATTCTCTCGCTGTCACTTAGGGAGGCTCAGCGCGATTTGCGGCCTAATCCCCCGGGATCGCTCGGCCGCCGCTCCCCGAGGGGCCGCCAGATTGTTCCCTTCATAATTGATTGACTCTATTTGCCGGATTGGGACTTCAAAGCGCCGGCGGCGCGGGGGCCCCTGGGAAGGAGCAAGGCCGGCGGCGGGCGGGGGTTCGGGTCCGCCCTGGGTCCGGGGGGCGCGCCCGGGGCGCCCGCACCGGAGCCCCAGAGGCGTGTGCGTGGACCGGGCTCGGGCCGCCGATGCCGGCCGTGCGAGCGCGCGGAGGCCCAGCCCGGCGCCCCGGGTCGCCCGGCGGGCATGGTGGTCCCCGGGTGGCAGAGCGGCTGCCAGGCCGGCGGAGGGTTTCTGTGGGCTGAGCGTCCGTGTCACGTCCTGGGCTTCAGCCGGGAGCCCGGCCGACCTGGTCTCTGTCCCCGTGGGGTTGGATCCGAGCGCAGCAAGCAGGTGGACGCACAGTGGAAGCAAACCAACAAAGAGAAGCAGGGAATCAGGCAGGGCGCGGCGGGCGCCCATGGGGAGCGGGCGTGGACAGGAGAGGGGCCCGCGGGGGCCGCTGGAGTTCGCTGCAGCCTGAGCCGGACGCAGCTCGCTCCGAGAAGCTTCCAAGCGCCAGCCCCGGGCCCGGGCCGAGACTCACAGGGTGACCCTATAGGACAGAGGGCAACTGTTCCATGGGGTGTTCTAAGCCTGAGATTTTTTTTTGGGGGGGGGGCATCACTGCTCTTCGGTGGTGGGAGTAGGAGGCACAGCCCCACTGCTGGAATTGAACCTCCGTCCCAGTGGGCCGCAGTCCCGCGCACAACCACGACGCCACCGGGGCTCAGCCCTAGGCTGAGATTCTTATGGAAGCCCATCGCCGGGTCCTTCCTCCTGAGGAGCTGCGGGTGGCTTTCAAGTGCTGGCTTTAGGGCACCAAGCCTCCCTTGGGAGCAGAGCCCGTGGAGACAGAGAATTCAAGCGACCAGTCTTCAAAGCGCACAGGCTGAAGCCCTCACGTTTCCCTTTTCCACCTGTTCCTTCTGGAATGATCCCCAACTTTCACCTAAGCTCAGCTCTGACCAGGCCAGACCAGGCCCAGCTCCACACTGCCTGCCCTGCCCGGCTGCCTGCTCCTGAAGCAGCCTGTTTTCCATTCTCCTGCCTGGTTTTATCTCCCTCCCTGGGCTTCCACAATGCCCCCAACTCACAGCCTTTCTGCACCTTCTGCTTTCTTCTCTCCCTCTTCACCCTCCCACCCCCAGCCATAGCCTAGCTTCCAGGAATCCCTGAATCCCTGGGCCAGACTTGGGAATCCCCAGAAACGCCTAATTAATTCTTGATTACCCACTGTCTCTGCAGCTGCCATTAACCACCTCCCCAGCCTGGGCCCAGTTAGGCCATGTAATTAAATTAGTGCAGAGAACACTTCCAGGCGGGAGCAATGTATTCCTGATGGGCCTCCTAGGAGTTCTGGGGGCTGATGAGGAAACCAAGACCCCAAGACTCCCAGTGGGTCATGCAGTGACCTGTGGGGCCAGGACGGGGCCTCAAGTGTGCTCCCCTGCAATAAGCTCAGGTCCCGCATCCCACGTCTCTGTGTTTAATCTCAGCCTATATTTTAAACCTTTAGTGTCTTTCAAAGATGACAAGAGATTTGCTGCTGTTCTTAATTAAATTTATGGCAATTCATTGAGCTTTCGGGGAGCTGGATTTGGGCAAGGAGAGAGGAGCCCCGAATTTCCACAGGGTGCACAGCAGAAGGCCAGCGGTGTGATTTGCAGGAGGAAGCTTTTCCTACCTTCAGCATGGGGGTTGGGGGGGTTGGGAGGGTGGGCACACAACTGACTTCAGGAGGTGAAGATTTCTGGCTCTCTCTCTTTTTGGGGGGAGGGAGTGAAGAATTTACTCCAGGCAGAGGGGTGGGGAGTGGAGGTCAGAGAAGACTGAGACTCTGTCCACAAGCTCCCTTAGGGGAGGTGAGAGTCATATTTCTTTTTACAGAGGCGAGAGAGAATAACATAAAAGAATGTTCCAGCGGTGAGAAGCACGTTCATGCCCTTAAACCCCTATCAGAAGAGGCTGGATCACCTGGACGACCTATCCAGCTGGGCTCTCAGCCACAATATCCCACTGGCCAGGCCTCCCTCCCTGTAGCCTTCCCTCCTCAATCCTGGGAGATGCTGGCTGACAGCATTCCCTCCCTCAAACCTCAGCTCCTTGTCACTTCAGAAAATCAGAAATAAGCCTTAGTGATTAGAGGGAGACGGAGAGTGAGATGAGGCTTAGAGGCCCAGGCTCAGGGAGGTGTTAAGAGGCGAGTGGGACTCAGAGTATTAGGGGGGCAGACCTAATAGCATCTCTGGATACCCCCCTCCCCACTGGGCTGCAGGCCTGGGAGCAAGAGGGAGGGGGAAGGATGAGATGATATGGGGAGCAGGACCAGGAAAAAGGGGGAGAAGGGGAAAGGGAGGTGAAGGGGGGCAGGGAATGAGGAAGGGAAGAGAGGAAGATGGGGCGATGAGATGAAAGTTCAGGAGGGGAAGGAGATGCGAAGAAAGGGAGGCAGAAATCAAATCACATGTCTATCATTTTGCCCACTTGGATTGCACACCATTTACACACTGTTTAAGAAAAGAGACTGCCCAGCGTTGATTAGACAAGTGCTGTTAGGTGCCAAGTTGGTGCTGACCCATAGCGACCCTGTGCTCAACAGAATGGAATGCTGCCCAGTCCTGCGCCGTCCTCCCACTGTCCCTGTGCCTGGGCTCATGGATGCAGGCTCTGTGTCCATCCATCTTGCCCAAGGCCTCCCTCCTTGATGGAACAGCCACCGAAATGTTTCAGAAAACTAAAGAAGCACT
>PVJH01042825.1:0-14020 GCA_004026705.1 Nesogale talazaci | reverse complement strand
CCATTTGGGAGGAAGGGAATCTTTACCAGAGCAGATCGTCATACTTTTCTCCCGTGAAGCTTCTGGGTGGGTTCGAACAGCCAACCTTTTGGTTAGCAGCTGGGTGCTTCACGGATGCAGCCACCAGCCACTTCCTCAGGTCCTACCAAAGGGCAGAGGCAGGGCATCCCTGCCGTCCCCGTCTACCTCCTGGAAATCGTGGCCTCTGTGCTTCTGAGAACGCGGTGAGCAACCAGTTGGCTTCTGTCCAGCACAGCTGCTCCTAGTTTGAAGGATTTTTTCACTGGAGGATTTTAGATGTTTTTACAAGGTGTTCAAATTAGGGAACACATTCGACATGCAGAAATTGCAGAGTCTGGAAAAAGGATTCTGCCAAAGTGACCGGTTCGCCCAGACTTTCACAGCAAGGTCATCTTAGGGGTAAGATGTCCGAGGGACAATGATCCTGGCATCAAGGGCAGACGCTGCTTTTCGGGAGCTGAGGACCCACCTGGACATGCTGACTCCAAGTCCAGCCCCCCACGTGGGACCAAGAAACCCACAGCAGAGCCCCCAAGGGGACAAGGAAGAATTTCCCTTGTGGGAGTGGCAATGACTTCGATTTGGACCCTACACCACAGTCACCCTCTAAAGACATTCTTGAGTTTGAGGGGAGGATTTCTTAACACTCGGAGGTCACTGGAAGTGGTTTGTGGCCCATAAAATCAGGTGTTGGGCTTCTCTGGGCAACGAAGCCACAGAAAGGGCCTGCGGAAGAAAGCCTAAGGGTCCAGGAAGTCATTTCTCTCACGCAGGGTCTTGAACAGGTTCAAAGGTCATTCTAAAATCCTGAAAGGTTCACAATGAAAAGCTTCCTCTTAACTCCTCTCCCTGGGCGCACCCTGCCCACCTGCACTTGGGCAACCACTGTCAGGTCTCTTTGTGCGAATCTCAAGGTCCTTATGCTTCTATTAGAGAATGTGGGTGTGTACTATTCTTTCTCCTCCACAGTCTTAAACTATTGCCCGTCTCAGTCTCATACACTCTAGGTGGAACATAAGCACTTAATAACACGTTTTTGGACCCTTTCCCTGGACCCAGTGCCCGCTCGTTCCTTCCCTCGGTTGCATGACACTCCATCGTCTTGCTAGCACCCCCCCCACCCACCCATCTCTTCATGGCTGTTGCCAGGTGGCACTGAGTCAGAAGGATGCCCCACTGCCCAGCCCTGCGCTGTCTTTACAATCGTTAGGTTTGAGCACTGAGTTGGAGGGCCTGGGTTTTCTGGCCTGCGAAGTCGGAGCTGAGTGGCGTCTATCAGCAGCTCCAAGAGAGCTTTGTCACACTGCTCAAGCAGGATAGAGGGCCTGCGGGACAGAGAGAAGCCTTCCTACGGGCCCACAGAGAAGGAACTGTCCCGACTAAGCATATGAAGTGTCCAGAGACAGCCCCCTCCACAAGCCAGCCTCCTCTGCTAAAGCACTCCGCTTGACTTGATCTGTGGGTGGGAAGCCCACTGCCCTGCCACTCCTCTGGGGTCAAAGTCGTCTCTGGATCAAGAAGGTCCTGCACAGGGATCTCAGGGGCCAAAGGACATGCTCTACTCCCGGCTCTTCTCTTGCTAGCTCGCCTTAAGCCAGTGCTTCTTGTGTCTAGGACGCCTCAATTTATACTCAACAGGAGGGCACTCACAACTAAGCCTGTTAACAATCGCTCACAGCTGAATGACATGATTCAGTCAACTTCTTCTCCCACCTTCTTACCCAGACTCGTCAAGAAAACGAAGGTTGTCGGGTGGGAATAAAAAAAAAAAAAAAAAAGACTGTGGTTAGAAGAGTCAAGTTAAATTATTCTCTGCTTTGCAGCCACCCACCAGCCGTGTGTTTTGCATGGTGACTTGGGTGTTGCCGTGATGCTGGAAGGTATGCTACCAGTCTCCCAAATACCAGCAGGGGCACGTCGCCCTTGGTGGACAAGTTTCACTTGAGCTTCTAGACGAAAACAGAGTCGGGGGAGAAAGGCCTGCCAGTCTACTTCCAAAAGTCCGCCAATGAAACCCCTGCAGATCAAAACAGAGTATTATCTGACCAGACTCAAACAGTGGAGCCTGGTGACACAGCAGCTATGAATCGGGTTGCTCACAACCAGGTCAGAAGTTCAAAACCACCAGGTGTTCCTCAGGAGAAAGACAGGGCTTTCTGCTCCCATAAACAATTCATCTTGCAAGTTCACAGGGGGCCAGT
The DNA here is from genome assembly GCA_004026705.1 of Nesogale talazaci. Lineage (NCBI taxonomy): Eukaryota > Metazoa > Chordata > Mammalia > Afrosoricida > Tenrecidae > Nesogale > Nesogale talazaci. Next base: position 11,798 of record PVJH01042825.1, on the reverse strand, counting down.
TCTACCCTGTCCTATAAGGTCATTAAGAGTTGGAAGCAATCCCCTGGCAGTGAGACTCCATCATTCCAAAAGTCATGGAGTTGCAGGACCAGGCAAATATTTCCTTCTGGTCAATTACGCATACAATGGACCATGGGTCAGAGTCAACTGAATGACAGCCAACAACACCCCAACCAACAAGCCTGAGCGTTTATTATTTCACACGCCTATATATAATAAGATATGATAAAAACCCCAGATGCAGAGAAGCCGAAGTGCTGGGTCAAGTTGCAGAAACGCTGAAAATCCAGATTGGTTTGGCTAAGTTCTCCTCCATCGGAGTGCTCATTTATGTTTCTCCCAGTGATGTGCTGAGGAACCCTGGTGAGGCGTTGGACCATTGATCAAAGCCGACAGTTTCGGCCCAGCAGTCCTGGGAGGGAGAGAGACGTGACCGGCTGCCTCCATAAAGTGTCCCCCCTTGGAAAGCCCAGGGGACAGCTCCAGCGTGTCCAATAGAGTAACTCTGGGTTGGCATGGATCCAGCAGCAATGGGTTGGGTTTGGTGGTTAGGAACATTTGAGCATGCCAGCAGAAGGCGTTGTCAGGTCTGGGGGTTTTTGCCAATCTCAGGTGAGCATGGTACCTCAGTAGAACATTACTATGGGTTTCTGCGATGGTGCGGGCAGTCACCCATGTCTGTAGACGTCTACGAGTGCTTTGTCGGCACACCCTTTGACCAGACCTTTGGCTGGTTTTTTCCTAAGGAACCCTGGTGGCACAGGGGGTTCAGAGTTAGGGCTGCTAACTACAAGGTCAGCTGTTCAAACCCCCCAGCTGCTCTGCAGGAAAAAGATGAGGCTTTCTGCTCCTGGAGAGACTTCCAGTCACCGGGGCATTCCCACCCTGTCCCGTAAGGTTGCTACCAGTCAGAAGGGACTCAGTAGTGATGAGTTGGCTGGCCCTTTGAAAAATCCATTCCTGCCTGGTTGCACAACTTGAAGACAGTCCCTGATCGTACCCACAGCAATGGCTGAGTTTGGCATATGCTTCACACTGTATCTTCTCAACAACCAAATAAACGGCAATGGAAGAAGCAATTCCCAATCGAGGCTTTTCAACTCTTGCTGGCTTTGAACTAGAGCCCCCGTTCTGAGCACTCTGTGGTCCGTTCAGGCTTTAGTAAATGTGTCTCTATAAATGGCATTTGAATTGAGGGTCTCTTTCCCCTAGAAAGGGCCTCTGGTGGTGAAGTGGCCAAGCGAGCATCATCACGAGCAAAGGAATGCCAAGGACTACCAAGACCCCAGAAGTAGGAGACCACAGAAGGAGTGCGCCACCTTGGACTGCTTCCTATCCCGGGTTTCCTCTCACTTCCCTGTGACACGAGGGGTTAGAAAGGGCCAGTCCGTTTCAGATTGACTCTCCTTAGAGGCCAGGTGATATAGTGGGCTACTCGTTGGGCTGCTAGTAGAAAGGCCAGCGGTTCAAACCCACCCGTTACTTCAAGGGAGAAAGATGAGGCTCTTTTCTCCCAGAAAGAGCTAGTCTCCAAGGCAAAGACACCCTGCCCTTTGAGGGTCACGGTAGTTTTGTTCGTGCGATGTGTCATGTTCCTGTGGAACAGTCCCGAGCTCTTTGCTGACGAAACCTTGTCTGTGGTACGAGGAGCAGCAAATATCCACACACGGCGCATCTGTAACTCTCCCATCTCAGCAGCTTCCCTGAGTCCCCATGAGACACCTAGTCAAGGCGTGACCTCCCTGCCCCTCCATGTGTGCCTGGCCCAGCTGCCCCACTTTCACTGGGGCTTTTTCCTTCCTGGGGCCCTTGGTCTTCGCTGCCTCCTTTTCCTAGAAGGAGACTTTCATGTTGTGCTGCCAGTCAATTCCCACCCTTCTTCTCAAGGCCTGTGACGGCTTCTCCTTTGACAGGGCAAGCTGTGACAGCCAAAGGGGCTCACTAATTATGAGTCAGTCCTGACTTGGAGCTACCTTAAAGGACAAGGTGGCGTCTGGGGGCCTCTGGGGGCTTTTCTGAGACCAAAACTCTTCCAGGTGTAGAAAGTCTGTCTTTTTCCCCAGGGAGCGGCTGGTCCACCTGAATAGCCGACCTTGTAGTTAGCAGCCCAGTGAGTTGTTACGCCTTCTGGGCTCCAAGGAGAAGGACCATTTAAAAGGGAATGATCCTTACTAAATACCCCCCACCCTGCAGGTCACGGGTAGGTGAAGGGAGACCAAGAATGGGAGATGTTTGAAGGGGAAGACTCTGAGGGGTGGGGCCCTTGTGAGGCCCCAGAGGAGGGGAAGGGCAGAGTCAGCAATGTCTTGGCTGGGCAAGTGGAGGGTGGGCCAGGGGGTGGAGACCATGAGTGAACAACGGAATATAAACTGGGAAAAAGGAGAGTGGGAAGACCAGGGACTGTAACATCTTTCAGGGGGTCCTAAGGAGAAACCTAGGAAATTGGACCAAAAAAGTGTCCCTGCCTTTCCAGTGAGGGGAAGAGTGAGACAGGAATAATATTTCTGTTCCCACCACTGTTGTCACACAATTACCCCCTAAAAAGTGCCTTTGTTGCTGTATGGGTTGTTATAAGAACTGTTAAGAGTCTCTAATAAAATTGTCTTTTAATAATAAATAAATATCGATCAATTAAAAAACAAAAAAAATCAGCTGAGCCCCAGAGGTTGTGTGCAGGACTACGACCCACAGGGTTGGTGGTTCAAATCCAGCAGCAGCTCTCCAAGAGCAAGGCTGGGCTTCCTACTCCCACCAGGGCAATGATGCAGGGGGGTAAAATAATCAATCAATCAATACAATCATTGGGGAGGGGGGCTGAGCCTTGGTGGCGTAAGTGGTGGAGTGCGGGACCGTGGCCCGCAGCCTTGGTGGTTCAAATCCAGCGGCGGCTCTTAGGAGTAGCACTGGGTAGTGCCCATGACCACCAGAGGCAGTGATGCTCCCCCCCACCACCACCCCCACCCCCCCAAAAAAAGAAATTCTGTTTTAAAAAAAAATAAAATCACGGGGCAAAAACACAAAACAGATAGATTTTCTCGCAGTTACGGAGGCCTGAAGTCCAAGTGGAGGTCTCAGTAATGTAGACTCCTTCTGTGGCCTCCTAGTTTCTGGTGTCTATCGACAATCCTTGGAGTTCCTTTGCTTGTAGACAATGCTCACGGGACATCTGTCTCCTTGTTGTTTGGGTTTCTGCCTCCTGTCTGCTCTCTTTCTAACTCCAATGTGATTAGGTCTAGGACCCACTCTGCTCTGAGATGACCTCATGACCATAACAAAACCCCCATTTCCAAGCAGCTTCCCACCAAGCAGCTTTCATACAAGGGCCAGGACTTCACATACATTTGGGGGCAGGGTGTGTGTGTGGATCATACAGTTGGATCTGTATCCCATAGTAAGTAAGATTTAAAAGTACTAAGAGAGGTAGAAAGCCCTACTAGCTTAGAGCAGCCAGAAATAGAGAAGGTTGAGGACCTGGGAGTCCACTCCATGCTTGGACCCTCGGCCAAGGAGGAGAACTGTGCCTGCCTATGGACCTACCATGGCTCCAACCCAAGGCAGGTAGAGAGGGCCATGTCTTTAGCTTGGGCTTCCTGATCATGCATTCTTCCAGGTGAGATGAACTGGGACTGGTGGAGGCCCCCAAACATGGAAAGGGTCCAGATCGGGGATCGGCAAAGTTCTGCGATGGAAGCGCCAAATCATGTCTCTCACAGCAATTGAACTATCACTTGAGAGCCAGAAATATAATGTTACTACTAATTGAAATCAACATGATCTGAACAATAAGCTTTCAGCGTTTTTTTTTCTACTTTACTTCAGAGTCACATGTATGGCCCGAAAGAGGCACGCGTGACTCTTGAACCCTGGTTTGCCGCTCCCACGTCTAGATGAGAACACAGGAGGTACGTCCCTAGCTAAACATCCAGGTGAAAGAGAAATGAGCCAGACAGTCACCAGAAGAACGTAAAGGCACTTTCTGGTGAGGAGGGGCTACCTTGGGAGGAGCGGGTTAGCAAGGCCAGCTCTTTGATATCATCTTCTCTGTTCATGTTTGCTGGACCCCCAACAACTCAGGCCTTGAAGGCCTATCAATCACCCATGCAGTCTCATCCAGTATTTCTTAGGTTCCCGGCTATAATTAAAATACATTTTTCATTCAGTACACGGCGAACACACCTACCATGTATTGGGCCCTGAGCTAGAGGTGAAGCATGTCCAGGTGGGTGTAACTGGGGCCATCTGGACCGGTCCCGGTCACACCTGCTCTAGAAGGCGGGGTGTTGTGCACATGCAAGCAGGTGTTGTGTGAGTTATGACGCTTGTGGGGCTGCAGAGAGAGGACCTCCGCCCAGATTTGGAATGTTGGCCGAAGTGACTTCTAAACCAACTGGAGGGTTCTTAGAGATGGACTCATCCATGAAAATGCTTGCGAACATTTAGCTCAGGAGGGGAGTCAAGGATTCTCTAATGTGGGAGGCTGTAATAAGACCAGAAGCCTCAAGTTCATGTGCATGACTTCCAAAGAGGCAGAAACCCCAGGAAACCAAACCAAGAGATGATTGTTTGGACCTAGACGTCTAATTCCTGTGCAATGAATCCTTCGAAAGTACCACACGTGCACAGTCTAAGCCAAGAACACATGCGGCGATGGACAGAATACATCCTCATGCCTTTGCTACCCACTTATATCAGCTCGTAGCTGAGGGGCTGCCTTTTCTGATACCACCTTTTGCCCTTCATGCTTGCTGGACTCCCCACCCCGACCCAAGGCCTGGAAGTGTTTTGATCTTCCCAGCAGCCTCATTCGGTATTGCTGTGATCCGGACACACATTGCTGTGAATGGGTCAGGCCTGGAGACACTCCAGGCTGGGGCTTCCACAGCTCCCCTCTGACTGCAGGCTCCCCTAGGCACTCTGGAAGCCCTGTGGGGGGAAGGTACACCTCACTAATACAGAGGCACTGCCTCCCTAGAGCTCTGGGAAACCCTGCCAGCCTCTGCTCCCACAACACCTTCCAACACACACACACACACACACACACACACACACACACACACACTCAGAGAAAGAGAGAGAGAGAGAGACTGGAGATCTGTCTTCATTTTTCATTTTGACCAGTTTGCAGAAGCAAGCCGTCAGTGACTTCTTAATGCACACCCCACCCCACAGAACTGAGACAGCAACGGGGAGATGGGTCTGTGTTGGAACGAAACCGCTCCCCATTGTAATTAAGAATTCCAGAGGTTAGGATGTCCGATTTCTTTCATCAGAGAGCGAGGAATGACAGGATTCCTCACATCAACCACACCTCAATCTGGGCACGCAATCATGAAAACACTTTGGGGCAAGCTGCCAAGAAAGTTTCAAGTGAGAAAAGGTCCTTTCCACACTTCCACACAGAGGGCCGGTAGCAGCACCAAGCCAACTCCATGGCTGCCCTCTGACCATCTCCGCCTAGCAGGGTGCTTCCACCAGAGCCACACCCCGACAGAAGCCGGCCGGCCCTGCCAGCTGTGCAGCAGCCTCAGAGCAGGGCAGAAGCGTTCGGCTAGAAAAGCACGTGCTTCAACAACCCTTTAAAGAATGAATCTGGCAGCAGCACAGGCAGAGGTCAGGGTTGTAGACAGAGTCTCGGTTCATGCAGCCTTTCACGCTCGCTACTCCCCTTTCATGGCGAACATCACCAACCAACCATAAAATACATCTTTTTTTCCCCTTTCCTTGCTGAGGACCATCGTGGCTGAGGGGGACGCTTGAGAGAAGGTGGAGCCAGGGACCTCGGGGTACACTAGAAAAATCTAGTTAACAAAGATTAAGAGGGGCCCTCGCAGACATTTGCCTGCTTAAGAATTCAGGGAATGGACTACTTTGTAGTGGGGGGGGGAGAGCAGAGCTGCTGGATCATGGGGTGAATTGTGTCTCCAGGAAGGGCCTACAAGGTGGCATTCAGCCATGCTAGAGACAGGATGGTCCTGGGGGCTGGGCTTCTCATCTGTCCCGGTGGCTGGAAGACAAAGGAACAGGGCTTCCATCTGGGAGAAGAGCAGCGAGAACTGGCGACCCTGACCCAAGACTACCTAGCAGAATACCTCACATCTACAGGATGCAGCAAAAAAGAGGGAGATCCTTAACAAAGAAGGAAGACCCTCAACCAGATGAATCGGCACAGCGATGCCAACAAGGGCTCCGACGTTGCTATTGTGAGGACGAAGCAGGACCGGGCCGTGTGTCTTTCTGTTGTACATGGGGGCCCGATGGGGCCTGCTGACAAAATTCCAGGGCACAAGGCAGCTAGTTATTCCTCATAACTGGAAGGCAGGGAAGGCGCTCAAAGAAGCAAGACTTAAGAAACAGTTTAGAACCAGCTGCTTCTGTCATCCTCAGAGAAGGCACTCCAAACAGACAAACAGACATTTAAAAAAACAAGCCAAATCCCCTGCCATCCCCTGGGCTCAGATTCATAATGACCCTAACTAGGGTTTCTCAGACTCTCATGTTTGATGGGAGCAGACAGCCTCATCTCTCTCCCATGGAACTGCTGGTGGGTTTGAACCACCAACCTCGCGGTCAGCTGCCCAGTGCCTAACTGACACCACCCCATGGCTCTAAAAATAGATAGTAGCCCGAGTTAAATAAAGGAAAGGCGCGCCCTTGAATGTGGGTCTTTAGAATTTGGCAACTTGCTGGATGACGCCACAGCCCCCGCACTCAAGGCCCTGAGCTTCATCTGTGAAGACAGAGACATAAACAAAGCATTAGGATGAGATGCCTTCTGTGGAAAGCAGTGTTGCATAATAGGAAACCTCCCTGTACAGGAAAAAGAAAAGAAAAGAAAAACATTTTGCAAGACCCCTGGCTCCCCACTCCTGCTTCACCTTTGTGGCAGGTACTAACTGTCCATGGCTGCCAACTGCCCCACCATCCTGTTGCCAAGAGCAACAGCTCGCTGCTATGGCGTTGACTCTGACGCATCATGACTCCTATGAGTCTCCGACGCTCACGCTTACAGAAGGAGAGTGTCTCTTCTTTCTCCTGTGGAGCTGGGGGAGGTTTCAAACTGCTGACCTGGCAGATGAGTCACAGCCCAATGAATAACCACTCTGTCACCAGGGCTCCTCCTAAAGCAATCAACATACATGATTTCGTTATTATCTCACGAAGGTCAGGGGATCAAGCATCTGAGTTTGCTTTACCCAAGTGGGCCTGCAGCAGGCTGCCATCATAGGAGGGTGGACTGGGATGGGAGGCTCCTCTTCCCAGGTGGTTCATTCTCGCCCTTGCAGAGCATGCTGGGAGTCTTCTTTCTTTACCACGTGGGTCTGTCCATGGAGCCACTAGAGTAATCCAGGCTGGACGAGGCAGCTTGAGAGTCCAAGGCACACCCATCGCACTCAAGGCTTCCCCGGTCCACAAGCCTTGGGACCCTGCCTCGGGAGAGGCCGTGGAGACCCAGTCTAGAGTTCCTTACAGGATGCTCATATCTGGGGAAGGCTGGAGCTCCAGGATAAATCAAGGAGACCCAGAAGCAGGGCCAGCGGGGACCAAGGTGACAAGAGGTTACCCCCAGAGCTGATCCTCATGGCAGGCTGGAGAGAAGCATGCTGGGGAAATGGGTTCAGCTCGTGGTGCCATGGCCCAGTGAGGATTTTGAGTGTTGGCTGCCGCTTCAGCAGCTCTGCCCGTCCCCACTGGAGGCCACCCCCGGATAGCAGTTGTCCATCCCAGCATCTCGCCAAGGGCCATCTGCTGGGAGGACTCAGAGCTGCTTCAACAGGCAATGAGTTGGTCCAGAGCGGTGTGAGGGCGAGAGGTCTATCACTGTGATGTGCATTGAGCGCTGCCCTGCTGGCACAGTGGTTACACGTTGGGCTGCTGACTGCAAGGTCGGCAGTTCAATACTACCAGCCACTCCATGGAAAAAAGGCAGGGCTTTCTGCTCCCACTGAGAATTACAGTCTTGGAAGCTTCCGGGGGAGGGGGGGAGGGGCAGTTTGCCCCACCCTAAAGGGTTGCCCAGGAGTCGGCATCCACTCAGTGAGTAAGAGGTGGGGCTGGATGACCAGACTTGCTTTACTTTGTCCCCCGGGATCTGGAAGTCAGGCCTTGCAGACTCCAGTCATGCCGAAGGAAGTGGCATATGCAAATGAGTCACGTGCCCACACTGTGGAGAACAGACTGACAGCTGTCCCACGCAGTACCCCGCATCTCCGGGGGCCCTGCTTGTAAAGGATTGGGAGTCGTCTCCTGAGTCTTGGCCGATATCCAGTGTGCCCAGGCATGACTTTGCCCAGAAACCGGCCTTGACTTAAAAAACCCCCGTGACTAGAGTGCTGCCGCCAAGACCGAGCCAGTGCTGAATTATTGAATGGCTGGAGGTTTGCCTTCCCCGGCCAGAACCCTTTCTTCCTGTGTCTCCTTCATCTGGCAAGTCATTTTAAATCTGCAGCAACGCAAGGCCCTCCCATCTCTTGGCCTCTTGCCCAGACAGCTTCCAGGCCGGCTGTCCTAGCTGCCCAGGCACCCCAGGAACCAGGCCTTGCCTTCAGATCATGGGAGCTACAGAATAGGTAAATGGATACACCAAGGTTCACCAAGCCAAGGTTCTGAAGGAGTCAACATTTAAACACAACTCCAGCAAAATCGTTCACTATCTACCAGCATGGCTTCTTTGCCTGTCTTCCCTACTTAAGCTCGTGGTACTGCGTGGTCCCACAGGACTCTCAGATGCCCAAGTCCCACGCCTTGAATTCACCCTTGACTCATGCTGACTTCCTCGCTCGCTCCCTGTAGCCTGTCAATGAGGCACCTTTTTAATGGTTGCTGCTCTTCAAACCTTGACTTCCCCCTCCCTCCCTTTCTCTTAGTCCCTGACCTTCTGGTTTACCCTATGCACGCATACACACCTCCCAAGAGGTTCCTGCTCGGCTCATGTGTTTGTAATTTTGAAGATGCCATTCTCCTGTCTGTGCCCGTGAGGCAGATTTGAACTCTAGACCACCTCCCACGACCCTGCCTGTCCTGTTCTGGAACCCTGGTGAGGCATGGTTCCAAGCACTTGGCCGCTAAATGCAAGGTCCTAGGTGTTAACCCCTTAGCCGGTCTCAGGGAGAAAGATGTGGCAATCTGCTTTCATAATCATGACAGCCCTGGAAACTATGGGGTGTTACTTCCCTGTCCCTGGCCTATGGGGTCACCGGAGTTAGAATGGACACCAGCAGTGACCTTGACCTCTTTGGATAACCATGGGGGTCATGTGCTTGTGAGGAACTGACCACCCTTCTCTGCTGACCTCTATCAGGTGGATGTCTTACCTAGTGGAGTGTGCCAGCTCCCCAACCACAGGTGGAGGTCCAGGGGTGGTGTAGTCAGGGGCCCACTGTGGCCTAATCCATAAGGAGCTTTCCTGGGCCTTTTTGGTATCCATCAGTGAAGAAGCCTTGTGTTTTCCTGGATGGATGCCATGCAGACAAGGGATGGTGTTGGGACCTCGGGCACTGCCGACAGAAGTTCAGGTGCAGAGTATGTCCAGGGGGCTGGGTGGCAAAAGAGGAGTCTGGAGATGAGCCATGCAGGAAGAAGTGGCTGCCTCTCCTGTACCAGCCACCACCCCTTGGGAGACACTAGAGCAAATACCCCTGTGCGGTTAGGGAGAGGTTGTGGCAGTCATGTACTCCTGTGTCAATTTCATGATTGGAAGTGTAGCGGTGAAGTCTAGCCAGTCATTCTGGAGATAGTCAATGAGGCCTCTGTATGGGCATGGCTTTCTCCTGAGAATTCTGGGAAATCTCACGGTATTTCCCAATTGGAGAAGAGAGACTTGAGTTGGTCTACTGACAAACGAGATGATAGCATACTGATCGATCTTGATTCCTGGACAATGGAGGAGCCAGAGGAGAGGCCACATGGTCTTGCCCTGATGGAGCTAAACGTCTGGGGTTGGAGAAGCCATGTTGAGACTCCAGCCAGTGCTGAGATGCTTCTACCACCATTGGATGCTGCTGGTGGACCCTGATCCCTGGAAGCAAGGAACCATGGGGAGACCCCTGCCAGTACCAGGATGCTTCCACTGCCACTGTATACACAAGGCTCTGTACCCACTGGCATGTGATTGCCCTGGTGTCATTGCACGTGCTTCGTAAGTCGGAAAGAGACTTTATAGACTGGTATCAGATATAAGGGATAATATGGGACTTATGACCTTGGACTGGACAGGGTTGGGATGCTTTCTCAATGTTCCATTCCTCTTGTATATAAACCGTTCCCTTATATCCATATGTGTGCTTATGAATTTGTTTCTCTAGTCTACCCGGACTAACACAGAGGTTGTGAGTGTGCATTAGAGCCAGGACTGCCTAATGATGAACAAATCGACTGGAGAAGAAATACCTCCAGAAAGTTCCTTACAAACGAGGGTGGTGAGGTCCCAACTGGCCTACCTTGGACATGTCACCAGGGAAGGCCTGTCACCTGAAAGCGATATCATGTTTGGCAATGGAGAGGCCAAGGCCAATGAGGAGAACCCTCCAGGAGGGGGAAGGGCCTTGTAAGTGCCACAGCCAGGAACTCATCCCCACCCCTGCAGTCAGGTGCCATGTTCTTCTCCCCTGTCCAGACCCATGCAGAGCCACTCGCCACTCCCCAGACACGAAGTGCTTCCCACGTGACTCAACCTGTGTGATGTCCTAAGACAACGGTGTCGCGTCTCTTAGAACGTCACACCTCGGGGTTGAGAAAACAACTTCTCACAAAGGAGAAGGTGGGTCTCTGGATATTTCAAAACAGGGGTCTTTGGGGATTGTGGATGGGAGTCAGGTGGAGGGGGATGGAGAAGGGATGGGGATCACATTGGGTTGCACTACTATCCCCCTTCAGTGTTTGAAGACCGAGTTCAACAACATGAAACATATTCCTGCCTTGGATACTGTTCCCAGCCGGATTGCCAAATTCCTTTCCTCCTAATGGCTCCTGCCATAAAAATAGCCCCTGGGTAGCAGACGGACTGCTAGCAAATTCTCAGGAGCTTATTTTCCAGAGGCAGGGGGTCTGTCCCAACTGCAGGCACAACAAGGGCAGAATCAATTCAACTACCGTCTTGTTCCAGGCACGATCAACTGATGTAATAAATACATCTTGCTTAACACTATGCCACTCTTACTTGTACGCTCCTGGACAGTAAACCCGAGCCACACACACATTCTGTTCTTGTCTTCAGCTAACAGAACGAGGCAGGGTACTCCAGTGCACCTGTGCATCTGGCCACAGCCCTGTATCCACCTGACCTTTCCATGTCTGCCCAGGTCTCCTTCTCTCCCGGGGCAGCAGCATATGTCCTGAGCTGTATTCCGCAGATTACCCAGAGGGCAGGAGCCACACTCTCCTCCGGTGCTGGCAGGAGTTGGGGATTTGCCGGTCTCCTTGGTCGGTTGGCATCCTGGGGGGGAGGGAGAGTGAGGAGAAAGAAGGTGAGGGAAAAGACAGGGCTGACAGGGTTTGGCCTGAGCGGAAAGATCTGCACAGGCCTCCTTCCTGCAGTGTGCTCATCAACAAGCCAGCCAGGAAGGTGCCAAATCCCCTCCCTTGGGCATCTGTCTGGTCTTGTGCGCAGTGTATCCCGGGTGCTGCCCCTCCGAGCCTTGGGGCTGCGCACTGTTGAATGATGCCAACCTTCTGCAGGGCACCACCCCCCCTACCCCCCACCCCCCACCCCCCGAGCCGGAGTATGTTCAGAGTGTGCTCAGACAGGAATCCTGCGTGCACTGGGGCTAAATGGAAGCATCTCTTTTATCAGAGGATGGAGA
>PVJH01042824.1:0-14013 GCA_004026705.1 Nesogale talazaci | reverse complement strand
ACCATGGTTTGGGTTAGGTGTACCTCAGAAATGAAACTAGCTTCCTTGCTCTTAAAAACTCTGAAGAGGTACTGTGTAACAGATTTACTTGATGCAATACATTTTTTGACTTTTGCTTCTATGAGCATTGATTGTGCATCCAAATGACACACATTACTTGACAACTTCAACCTTTTCTCCATTTACCATGATGTTACCTATCTGTCTAGTTATGAGGATTTTGGTGTTTCTTACATCACATTGTAATCCACACTGATTTTCATCAGCAAGTACTTCAAATCCTCTTCATTTTCAGCAAGCAAAGTTGTGTTATCTGCAAGCAACCGGTAGTTAATAAGTCTTCCTCCAATTCGGATGCCACACTTTTCATCATATAATCTAGCTTCTCTGATGATTTGCTTAGCATACAAATTGAACAAGTACTGTTGGAAGAGATAACCCTGATGCACATCTTAAAGTATTCCTTTGTTCTGTTCACACAAGTGTCACTTTACCCATGTACAAGTTCCAAATGAGCACAAGAAAGTATTTTGAGTTCTCATTCTTAAGATTTCCAGGATTTTTTATAGTCAAGACAGCCAAATGCCTTTGCATAGTCAATAAAACTCAAGTAAATATCTTTCTGAATTTTTTTTGTTCTGAAACAAGATCCATATGAAGTCAGCATTGATATCCCTTGTTCCATGTCCTCTTCTGAATCTTGTCTTAGCCTGAACTTCTGACACTTCCCTGTAATGTGCTGTTGTAACCATTGTTGGGTGATCTTAGGTAAAACATTATTTGTTTTTGATATTCTACAGTTAGAGCATTCTGTTGGTCGCCTTTCTTTGGAATAGGCACAAATATGGATCTCTTCCAGTCGATTGACCAGGTAGCTGTCTTCTGAATTCTCTAGATCAGATGAGTGAGGGCTTCTAATATTTCTGCTTTCTGAAACATTTAAGTGGTGCATATCTAATTAGTAAGCAGTATTTCTAAATTTTATCATATTTTACACTTTAAGTTTGTGTGGGGAAAAAAAAGGAAAAACTTAGAAAAACTATAATATAAAGACTCCATCAATAACAATGTAATATAGACTTTGTTAGAATCTGTACTTTCCTTGTACTTTTTTCAGTACTTAAAAATTATAAAAATTTTCCCATTTGATATTTTTGGTGCCCTCATCAGAGATCATCTGTCTGTATGCTGATGCTTTTATTTCTGGATTTTTAGTTCTTTTCCATTGGTCTGAGTATCTATCATGTCAGTTCCATTCAGTTTTGGCCACGGTGGCTATTTAATATGCTTTAAAGTCAGGCAAAGTAAGCCCTCCTACTGTGTCCTTCTTCTTGAGGAGGTCTCTGCTATTTCTGGGCTTATTCCCTTTCCATATGAAGTTGGCAATCATTTTTTCCATTTCTTTGAAGAAACATGAGGGTACTTGTAAGAAGCATGAGGTACTTGTATAAACTTATACAGTGCCTGGGGTAGAACTGACATCTTTACTGTATTGAATCTTTCGATCCACAAGTATGGGATAGTCTTCCATTTGTCAAGGCCTCTCTTGGTTTCTTGTAATAGTGTTCTGAAGTTTTTCTCACATAGATATTTTGGTTTTTTAGTCAGGATATTCTTGGATATTGCAATTTGTGCTTGGCTATTGTGAAGGGTACCACCTTTATAATCTCTTCTTCTGTGGACTTATCCGATGTGCAGATCAATTCAATAGACTTTGTTGTTAGTCTTATATATTGCCATTCTGCAATACTCCTCTATTGCTCCCAGAACTCCCCTTGTGGAGCTTTTGGGATTTTCCATATATAAAATTATGTCATCGGCAAATAGCGATAGCTTCACCTCTTCCTTCCTCAGAACTTTGAGCTCTTTTATCCACCTTATGCTGTTAGCTACAACCTCCAGTACAAAATGAAATAAAAGTGGGGTCAAGGGGCATCCTTGTCTGGTCCCCTTGTTCAGTGGGATTGTGTTAGTGTTCAGTGAGATTTTCTCCATTGACTACCACATTGGCTGTTGGTTTTTTATAGATAGCTGGTATTGTCTTGAGGAATTTTCCTTCCGTTTCTATCTTCTCTAGTGTCTTAAACAGGATTTGTTGCTGGATATTTTTGAATGCCTTTTCTGCCTCTACTGATAATATCATGTAGTTCTTATAGTTTTTCCATGCAAATGTGGTGAATGATTACAATGGTCATTCATATGCTGAAGATGAACCATCCTGTATCCCTGGTATGAATTCAACTTGGTCATAGTGGATTATTAGTTTTATATACATTTGTATTCTGTTGGTTAATATTTTGTTAAAGATTTTTGCATCTATTTTCATTAGGGAAATTAGTTTGTAATTCTCAATTCTTTTGTGATCCTTGCCTGGTTTAGGTTTCAGAGTTATACTAGCTTTGTAAAAGGAATTCAGGAGTTTTCCATTTTTTTTTCTATGTTCTGAAAGAGTTTGTGTCGGATTGATTTCAGGTCTTTCTTAAATACTTGATAGAATTTATAAGTGAACCCATCTGGTCAGGGTGTTTTATTGATTGCAATCCCTTGATAAATTTGTCTATTTCTTCTATTGGTATGAGTTTACTGAGGTTCCTAACATACATAGGGAATAGTCAAGGGAGAGGTATTTTTTTCCTAGAATTTGTCCATGTATTCCAATTTGTTGAATTCATTAGAGTACAGACCTTCATAGTACTGTGTGATTGTCCATTTGACTTCACTAGAGTCTGTTTTAATGCCCCCTCTTTCATCTCTCATCCTTGCTATTGAAATGTGTTCCTTCTTTTCTTTGGTTAAATTTATAAGAGGTTTGTCAATTCTACTTATCCTTTCAAAGAACCAGCTACTAGTTGAGTTAATTTTTTCCATCATTTCTTATTTTCCCTTTCCTTGATCTCAGATCCAAATTTATTATTTCTTTTCTTTTGCTATTAGTTGGACTGTTGTTTACTCTGTTCTAGTTTCTGTAAGTTTTGTGCCAGTTGATCTTTGATAAGAGCCCCCAAAATATCAAATGGGAAACAGATGCCCTTTCCAACAAGTGGTGCTGGAAAAAAATGGATATCTTCCTGCAGAAAAATGAAGACAGACCCTTATCTCGCTCCATGCACAAGAATAAACTCAAGGTGGATCACAAACCTCGAGGTGAAACCCAAAACTATTAGGGCCATCAATGAGAGAATTGGAATAAGCCTGAGAACATTGGCACAGGGACTACATAGACTGTCAGAAATAGAGAAGGATACAAGCACAGAGGATATACAAATAGACAAGTGGGATATACTGAATATAAGACACCTGTGTACATCGAAAGAATTTAACAAGGGAGTATTAAGAGTGCTCACAGATTGGGAAAATGTCTTTTGCAATGGCACATCAGACAAAGGTCTTATTACAAAATTTTTTTTAAATAACCTGATAGCTTCCCAGAAGAACAAAACTAGTGTCCTCTGAAGGGATGGGCAAAAGACCGGAACAGAAGTTTCACAGAGGCTGAAATATAAATGGCCAATAAACATCTGAGAAAATGTTTCTGATCATTAGCCATAAAAGAAATGCAATAAAAAACAATGACATATCACCTAACACCCTCAAAGGCAGCCCAATTCAAAAACAATTAGAAGGCAACAAGTGTTTGAGGGGCTTGGGGGCGACAGGAACTCTCATCTGCTGCTGGTGGACCTGTAGGCATGTACAGTCACTATGGAAATTGATTTGGTGATATATAAAACTGATGGAAATTGAGCTGCCATAAGACCCATCCATCCCCCTACTGGGCATATACACAGAAGAAGCAAGAAACAAACACAGCCAGACAACATCTGTGCCACAATGTTCACTACCATACAGTTCACAATTGTAAGGAGTTTGAAACAACCCAAATGTCCATCAACTGATGAATACATTTTAAAAATTGTGGTACATACATACAATGGAGTAGTACACATAGCTGAAAAAGTGAATGCATGAAGCATATCTCTACATGGGAAGAACTTGAGGAAATTATGCTAAGTGAAGTTAGCCAAGTGCATAAGGAAAGGTACTGCATGAGTCTGCTGAGGTAAGCTTAAAAAATGCAAAAGGGGCAAATGAAGGTGTTGGAAGAGGGAGTGGAGTGCTCCCTGGCTCATGGAGCCTCAAGAATGATCTTCTCACTAAGAACAGCCATTGCACGGAGAGGAACATATGATCAGCCCCACCACACCGAGGCAGGGGCATGTAGCAAAACAGCAATAGGAGGAGAGCATGGAGTTCCAGATGGCGTGCCAAGGCTATACTTTGGCACCAGGGTGTGGCACCCCATCTGACTGAACCAGGAGACACTCCTGTAGGTCAACAACCAGACTTTGAACTATTGACAGATTTTTTCTTTCGCTATTAACATTATCTCTTTGATTTTTACTTATTTACATATTTTACCAACATTGTATTTTTGTTGTTGTTGTTGTTGTTGTGATCCTTTTGTTTTCTTTTTTCGCTTAATCTTGCTATGTCCTGTGTTTTTGTACATATTATTATCTCTGAAAGTCTATCTAGATAAGACAGGCTGGATGAACAGTTTATAGGAGAAAACAATGGGATTGATGGTTCCGGGGGTAGGGGGCGGTGTATGAGAGATGGGGAGGTGGGAGAAAGGAGATGTTGTTGATCCTCCCAGGGACAAGGATATGATAAGTGATCCAAAATCAGTAGCAAGGTGGGTGTACAAGGTCTGTTAGGGATTGATCAAGAATAATGCAACAGACACTATTACACTAACAGACAGTAAGAGAAATTACTGACACTAAAATGAAGATGAGAATGATGGTGGGACAAGAGGAAAGTAAAAAGAAATAGAGGAAAGAACTGGGAGGAAAAGAGCATTTACAGAGGTCTAGAACAGGAATGCACATAGGTAAATATACTTATATATGATGTTAGGGAAATTGATCTATGTGCATATACTTAAAGGGTTAGTATTAAGGCAACAGATGTACATTGAACCTCCACTCAAGTATTTCTTCAATGTAAGAACACTTTGTTCTATTAAATTGGCATTCCAAAATGCTCACCTTCCCAATACAATCAATGAAGAAACATGTGTGCATAAGCAAATGTGGTGAAGAAAGCTGATGGTGCCTGGCGATCAAAGATATAGCATCTTGGGGTTTAAAGGCTTGAAAACAAACAAGCAGTCATATAATTCAGAAGCAAGAAAGTCCACCTGGAAGAAGCACATCAGCTGTGTGACCACATGGTATTAATGTTAGCAGTTATCAGGCATCGAGAACAAAAACCATATCTTTGCATGCTCACCTTCCTGATATGATTGCTGAAGACAAAGGTGTGCATAAGCAATTGTGGTGAAGAAAACTGATGGTATAAGCTATCAAAAGATACAGTGTCTGGGGTCTTAAAGGTCTGAAAATAGACAAGTGGCCATGTAGCTCAGAAACAACAAAGCCCACATACAGTAAGCACATTAGCCTATAGGAACACAAGGTGTCAAAAGAATCAGGTATCAAGCATCAAAGAACCAAAAGTTATGTCATTATAAGTGAGGGAGTGTGCAGATTGGGGACCCAAGCTTTATCTGCAGGGGAAGTGACATCCCCTCAGAGGGTCATAGGGATGAGATGAGCCAGTCAGGGAACAGTGTAGCAACGATGAAATATGCATCTTTCTTCTAGTTCTAAAATGCTTTCTTCCTCCCACCATCATGGTCTAAATTCAACCTTACAAATCTGGCTAGACAAGAGAATGCACACTGGTACAGATAGGAGTCAGAAACACGGGGTATCCAGGACATATGATCCGTTTAGGACCAGTGGGGAGAGTGGCGACACCTGCAGGATGGAGAGAAGTGTAGGTAGAAAGGGGAAATCAATTAGAAGGCTCTATACATAGCCTCCTCCCTGGGGGTAAGGACAATGGGGAAGTGGGCAAAGGAGGACATCGGAGAACATTCAGCAACACAAAGTTGTAATATTTTATAAATTATCAAGGGTTCATAAGTGAGGGGGTAGTGAGGAGGGGGTGGGAAATGGAGGAGCCAATACCAGAGGCTGAAGTGAAAAGAAAATGTTTTGAGAATGATGACAACATCAAAGGTACAAATGTGCTTTGCATACAATGGATGCATGGATGGATTGTGCTAAGAGTTATATGAGTCCTCAATAAAATGATTTTAAAAATTTATAAAATGTTAAAATCAACATAAAATTTGGAATTAAATTCAATCTGTAGGAAGGTATTTTTAAATAAACAAAATCAGACATCAACAGTTTTCCACATATGTATTTGAAAAGAAAACTTGTAAAAATTGAGTAAGTGCAAAAGTATTCTAGTTAAATAACTCTGAATATTGGCCACATATTGGAGAATGGACAGATAGAAAGTGGGAGCAGGAAGGAGAAAATGAATTGAACTATCTCCAACTCCCTATAGCAACATACATATCCTCATGAATTGGATGAAAAACATTCATATTACAATGTGTGATCTTCAGAATTACTCTCTTTGGGATGAATAGAAGAATAAAGATAGCAGCCTTATAGTGAAGCTTTATTAATTGCATCCCCTCCTGCCTGCACTTCTCTCTTATCAGTGCTATGCAAGTGTTTTGACTTGTTGCTTATTGTACTGTTGCGTAAATCTGATTTATTTATTCTGAAAATATGTACTGAATGAATTCTATGTGATATTCAGTGAGGATATAAAGCTTGGCAAATTGCAGTGATCCTTGTGGAATTTACTATTTACTCCAGGATATGAAGAATTGCTTAAACAACTAACAGTCAGCTTTGCAACTCTTAAGGAAAAATAAAGTTTCAGAGAGTTTTATAAATAATTTCTCTTCATGGCTTAATAATAGAAAATATATGTGTTAGCATTGTACATATTCATCATACTTACTCAATCTGTAGGCTGGACAAATAATGCAACAAAGTGGACTATATGAAGAAGAATGCAGCATCAGGATCAGAAGAGTCTTGGTACCAACCAGCCTTATGCAGATGACACAAACTTCCTTTTGCTGAAAGGGAAAAAAACTTGACACTGATAAAGATTGAGGCCTGCAGCTTTCTGTGTAGATTACAAATCATTGTCAAAACAAAACAAAACCCAGCTCCTCCGAACTGGACCACTAGACACATCATTATATATTGAACATCATTAAAGTATTGAGGATGTAATTCTCACTTTGAGAATTTAGGTGTGTCTGTGGCAGTCAATATCTGGTGCCAATTTCAGGATTGGGAACATAGGGTTGGAGTCTAGTCTATCAATCTGGACCTCTGTGTGGGCATGGCTTTCTCCTGAGAATTCTGAGAAATCTGTTGGTATTCCCCCCTTGGGGTTGAGAGAATTATGACTCAGATACCTAAAGACGCACTACTGACAAGACACAAGGCTGACTCCCTGTGAGACGTCCCAGAAGAGAAGCAATATCAGCTTACCCTCATGGAACCAGAGCTCGGAAGCTGAAAAAGCCACATAGAGCTTCCTTCCAGTGCTGAGATGCTTGAGAAGCCACAGGGAGGTCCCTGCCAGAGCTGAGATGCTTTTATCACCACTGGATACACAAGACTCTGCAACCATTGGTCTGTGAGGGTCCTGGAGCCATTGCAGTGCTTCATGAATCTGAAGAAGACTTTCTAGACTGGTATTGGACATCTGGGCTAATCTCAGACTTGTGGGCTTGGACTGGAATGGGTTGGGATGCTTTCTCAATGTTCTATTCCTCTTGTATATAAACCTCTCCCATATACATGTACATATATACATATGTATATATATATTTTTGTGTTTATGAATTTGCTTCTCTAGTCTACCTGTAATAGCACAGCATCTGACTCAGGCAATTGCATTTTGAATCACCTCATATGCATGAGGTGTTGGTAAATAAAGAAAGAATATGAAAGAAGCATTGATGCATTTGAATTATGGTGTTAGCCAAGAGTACTGAAAGTACAATGGACCACCAGAGAACCAGAAAACCTGTCTTGGTAAAAATTCAACCTGAATACTCCTTACAAATGAGGATGGACTCAAATATTACAGTAATTATGAAGGTGGTAAAGGACAAGAGAGCATTTATTTCTCTTCTATGTTAATTTTATGTATTGGAATCTGCTCGATGGCACCTAACACCTAATCATTTTAAGGGATTTACAACGCCTATTTCTAGACCAACTATCCCAAGTAATTCAACTGTGCTATAAGTGGAATATAATAATGTATAATATATAATAATCATTTAACTCTTTCATTATCACAGCATAACACCTAGAAGTTGTACTAAATGTTAAAGGGACTATGTATCTAATTATAATGACTGCCACATTTGATCCCCAGTTGATGGCTATTGTCAGCAATTCTGTTTTAAAGTGTCTGTATATAGGCTGTGTTTTTATTTTCTTGTCTCAAATATTTAATGTGATTCTTAAGGAAGTGTTTTGACACCAAGACTCTCAAAATTAATTATATATTTTGACAGTGCGGCCCACTGAAATTCCATTCCCCAGCCTCTTGACAGGAGATAACAGAGGGAAGATACCATGACAAAGACAGGGATGTTCACCAGAAGACAAAAGACAGGATCAAAATACAAATAATCAAACAGAGAACTCAAAGACATGAGGGAATCACAAGAAAAGAATGATGCTGCCATATGACAGGAGCTTCAATAAATTACAAAAGACTTAGAAATTCTTTGGTCAAATCTGCAGCTGGTCTGCTTTATCCACTGCTGCTCTTTTTTGTACAATATACCTGGGGATTTTTTTCAGGTAAATATTAAGGAGTAGAGTGTTTTAGAGCCTATGGGATTCAAAGTTCTTCATGAAGTAAACCTGCAATCTTTTGGCTCCTTGCTGGCAAGCTATTCAGGAAAAAATCCACAGATATCATATTACCATAAAAATCAAAGTTGAAACTGCCTTTTGATAGATTTTTCATGAGAAATAGACTTATCTTTTGATATATAAAGGTGTTCTATAATGGTTTTATGAGGTACCACTCAGGAATTGGTGGTATTGGGATTTGTATTCGATTGTTAGCCACAAGGTTAGCAGTTCAAATCCATCACCTGCTCTCTTGGAGAAAGGTGAGACTTTCTATCCCATGAAGATGTGCAATTGACAGGGGAAATTCTACTCCATTCTACAGTTTCTCTGTGAATCAGAATGGACTTAAATAAATTGAGTAGAGAGTTATGCCTCTAAAGTTGTGATTTCTGCTGAATTGATGCAATTCTATCCAGGATAACAGAGTCTGTGGATGGTATTGACAGTAAATTAGCTCAGTTGCTTCCAACCACAAAAGGTCCAAAGTTTGAGTCAATACAAAAGCTCCTAAGCAGAAAAACTGAAAAATCAGCAGTTTCAAACTTTATGGAGCAGAGTTCTCATAGGACATATGAGTACAGGGCTTGTCCTATGTTAAAATTAGCTGAACAACCATAGTTTTTGCAAGTTCCTGGAATATAACATGTAAGTGCTCAATGGGTCATTAAAAGGTTCGCGGTTCAAGTCCACCCAGATGTATCTTGGAAGGAATGCTGACAATTTACTTCTGGAAAATTAGTTATTGGAAATTCTGTGTTGACCCACATAGGGCTGCTTGAGTCAGAACGATCTCAAATGCAATGGGTTTGAACAGGTTAAAAAAAAGGAGCCATGACTTGTACTTGGTAGCTTAAATAAGAATGATGTTGTCATTATTGCTACGTAACACTGGGTAGCCTTCTGTATCCTGTAAAAAGACTCTGCCCAGTCCTGTTCTGCTCTTACAACAGATGTTACATGTGCACCCACGGTTCCGAACTGTGTCAGTTTATCTCACTGTGGGCCTTCCTCTTTTTCTCTGACCATTCACTTTACCTAGCAGAATGTCCAACTCCAGGGCCTGGTCCCTCCTGCTTACATCTTTCAGGTATTTCAGACAAAATCTTTTCATTCTAACTTCTCTGGAACCTACCAGTCATACTTCTCCTGATACAGATCTGTCAGCTCCATATATATTCAATGTTCTTTGTCAATGTGACCATTCAAAGAGATTGATTCTTTAGTATTCCTAATTCACTGTCCAACTTTTGCATGTATATAAGGAAATTGAAGATATCATGGTTTGGGTCAACGACACTTTGTATTAGTGGTGTAGAAGGGAGACTCATATATATGTAGGAAATAACTTTATATCAGCAAGTAATTGTATTATTAAGATACAATCCCAACCCAGTTCAGATCAATTCTATAAGTTTGATATTAGCCCTTAAGTCCAATATTGACTCATGTCTGATACTAGTCCATAAATTCTTCTACAGACTCAGGCATCCCACGCAATGGTGCTGAGAGCAGGTAGCTCACAGACCAGTGGGTAATAAGTCTTGTGAAAGCATCTTAGTTCTCCATGTGGCTCCTCCAGCTCCAGGGCTCTAGCTGCCATCAGCATAGCTCAATTTGCTTGTCCATAGAATATGAAGCAGAGAAAATGTGCATCTTGCCCCCAGGAAGGAATACAGGTGTTCCCAGAATCCTTAAGTTAAGGTCACGCCCACAAAGGACATCAAAGCCTATGACCTGATTGACAGGCTAGGTCCCATCCCTTCGCTCACATTGACAGGAGATGATGTAACTGCAACACACCTTATTATTTGTTTTTGAACATTTTAAATATATCTTTGGAAGCGGAATTTGCCTAAATAAAGGTTGCTATTTTTAGGCAAAATTTAGTTGGTTCTGATCCATAGCACAAGAGAAAGAAATACTACCAGGTCTGCACTGTCCTCAATTGTTCCAAGGGAATATCGCAGGTCTTTTAATTTCCTTGTTTCTGTTTTCTATGACTGCTGTCTATAGTACATATTAAAATTAAATACTTGTGAATATCTAAGATCTTTCCATTTATAATTATGTTGCTCATGGGTCCAGCTGTTGTTAGTGCTGTTTATGAAGCCCTTGTGGTACATGGGTTAAGGTGTTCAGCTGCTAACTGAAAGAGCACAGATTTGAACTTCCTGTAGGGCCACAGAAGAAAGATGGGACAGTCTGTTTGTGCATACATTTATTGACTTGGAATCTCAGTGGTACTATTCTACTCTGTCATATAAATCCACTTGATCACTATGCATTTTGGTTTGGGAGATTTAATTTTTATAGGAACAAATCAATTTAAAATAGATATTTATTAAGGTATAATCCAAATTGAAGACTGCTGTTTTAGACAGGTTTCTCTAGAGAAACAAGACCAGGTCACTAAAAATTATATATATATATATATATAATATATTATATATATATAGATATCTAATATAAGAAATAAACAGTTAACTAATCTATAAAGCAGTACAAATGGTTCAGTACAACTCACTTGCATGAGACAGTTAAAAGGCTGGAAGTTCGTTGATTTTTGTGGGCCAGCGAGTTGTCCTCTGTAGAACAATTCAGGCTATCCCACCACGAGCAGCAAACAGCAAGACGGGTCACCAACAGTCAGCCAGATGACAGAGTCTAACAGTCCCCAGCTCAAGAAATGTATATTCCATAGCATGGCAGAGCAGGGCTTGTAGGAGCCTCAACTCACAGCAACACAGTCCATGAGTTAGTGTCCCATGGTTAGTGTAGCTTGGAAAACAAGGCACAGGACAAACAAGGCAACCACCTGGTCTGAAGATCCAAGAGCAAGGGAGAAAGGGCGGGACTTCCCAAGCCATTTATATCTCTGCCCTTCAATTGATCTCATTGACCATATAGTCACAACAAACCTACCTATCTTCTTTGGTCATGTTGGCATGACAAAAAACTGCAGTCTTTGAGCTTGATCAGGGAGGGAGGGGGAAATGAGAAGCTGATGCCAAAGGCCTAGATAGAAAGCAAATGTTATAAGAATGATGAGGGCAGTGATTGTACAAATGCGCTCGACACACAATGAACTTATGTGTAGAGTGTGATAAGAGCTGTATGAGGCCCCAATAAAAGGATTTTTAAAAAGGCCTCATTTGTGGAGGATAACGGGTCTAGTTTTGCCAACATGACAATGCACCTTTTCCTGCAGTCTTCTCAGTCAACCAGAGTTTGGTAAAGAACAGTATGCCTCTCAGAGTCATGCATCTTACTACCTAACCTTCCTCAGTGTGACTTCTTTTTGTTTCTATGGATGAAGAGAAGCATGAAAAGATGGCCATTTGATGACCTAGAAGAGGTAAAGGAAAAAAAAATTAGGAAGATTCTGTTAGCCTTTCAAACAAATGAGTTTGAAAACTGTTTCCAGAAATGAATCATAGAATTGACCATGTATGAAGTGGAATGAAAAGAACTTTGAAGATGATATGGTTAATTTACTAAAAAAGAAATAAGTGCATAACTTTGAAAACATTTCATTTTGGGGGTACACCATCATATAGACAAATAAATAATTATATGTAAACTTATTTATATATGTATATGTGAGAAAATGTCACAAGGAAGCAGATGGACCATAGGTCTCTGCTTAAATCTTACCTCAATACAAGAACAGTCTGTTCTAATAATGTGACATTGAGTATAGTCACCTGCCTGATATGATTGCTAAAAGCAAAAATGGGTGCATACACAAATGTGGAAAAGAAAGCTAATGATGCTCAGCTATTATATACATAGCATCTGGGGCCTTACTGGCTTGTATTTAAGCATGCATCTAAATAGCAGAGAAACAACAAAGCCCATATGGAAGAAGCACTCCAGTTTGTATAATCATGAAGTGTAGATGGGAAGAGGTATCAAATGTACAAACCAATAGCAACCAAGTTGATGTGAAGAGAAGTGGATGCAGTGGAAACGCCAAACCCAACTGTAAGATAATTGGACAGTCTCTCTCAGTAGGGCCACATGAAAGGGGTGATAACCTGGGGTGGCATGGCACTACGAACCACATAAGTATCCTCTACCTCTTTAATATTTACTCCCTTATTATTAGGGTTTTTGTTTCTTTTACCTTGTGTCAGATATGTGTGTTTTCATTTGTATATTTAAGATAATTTTGTACAAGAAATCAAAGATAGATAACCCTTATGTTAGACAGGGTTGTCTATAGAAACAAAACCAGAGCACCTATGATTTTATGTATAGATAGATACAACATGAAGAAAAAAACAGCTACTTAGTTCACAGAGCAGTACAGAGAGCTCAGTTCAACTCACTTCCATGAGATATATAATATAATGACAGTCCTTCAGCTCATAAAGGCTGCTGGGTGCAAGTCAAGGAATCAGACAGCTGAGTCTTCTATAGAGCAGTTTAGACAGTCTGGCCACAGGCAGCAAATGCCAGGGCAGGTCACCAACAGTGAGCCAGATGACAGGATCCAACAGTCCCCAGCTCATGTTATGTACACATCAGTAGTGTGGCAAAGCAGGCCTCAAAGGAACCTCAAACTATGGTGACATGGTCCTTGGATTGGGTGTCTCACAGGCAGTATAGTTCAAATGTTGAGGCAGAGAACTAAGGCAGTTGTACACCGGTCTGATCATCGGAGAGCAAAAGACAGAAAGGTGAGGCTCACTGAGCCATTTATTCTCTTTGTCCTTCAATTAAACTGGGACCTTATTAATCCCACATGTGTTCATTGACAAGGTAGGCATAATAAACCTACCTATCACAACTCTTCAGAAACAATAACAGGAATAATGGTTCCCTGATATGAGGTGGATAGCACTGATGACTCCATAACTTTACTCAATGGGTGCGGACAACAAAATTTTGTGGGAATGGATATATAGGATTTTGTAAGATTTGACTATGTATACATATTCATATATATGTATAATAGGAAAACTAAGTAAGGGTTTCTGGAGGGTAGGGTGGCAGAGTTGGGGAGATAAAGGAGATTTGATATCAGGAAGTTCAAGAAGAAAGAAAATGTTTTAATCCTGACTGTGGTATCAATTTTATGATACTGCTTGATGTGATTTAACTATGGGGTGTTATGATATCTGTAAGACCTCCCAATAAAATGATTATTGTCATTAAAAAAGGAAGAAAAGTGTAATCAAAT
>PVJH01042823.1:0-14026 GCA_004026705.1 Nesogale talazaci | reverse complement strand
AGTGGGTGTGTAGCACAGAACCTAGCACACAGTAAGCACCCAAATCTATTAGTTAGTGTGCAGTCTGTCCTATCTTGAAGTTCAAGGAGCATTAGTGTTTGCAGGAAATCACCCAGTGGTAACCATCTCAGCTATCTCTTTGTTTGTTTGTTTTGGGCATCACTGCCCTCTGGGGAGTAGGAGGCCCAGCTTTTGCTCCTGTGGAGCCGCTGCTGGAATTGAACCTCCGTCCCAGTGGGCTGCAGCCCCACGCACAACCACTACACCACCGGGGCTCAGCCCTCTCAGCTATCTCTTTTTTTTGTTTGTTTGTTTTTGGGGCATCACTGCTCTCCGGCGGTGGGAGTAGGAGGCCCAGCCCCACTGCTGGAATTGAACCTCTGTCCCAGTGGGCCGCAGTCCCGCGCACAACCACTACGCCACCGGGGCTCAGCCCCCCTCAGCTATCTCTTACAGAGCATTGGGTGTGCCCAGTAGAGGACAGGCCTTTCAAACATGATGTGGCGGTCATGTGCTTATGTTAATTACATGATTGAGATGTAGGGGTGGAGTCTAGCCTCTTAATCTGGAGATAGCCATTGAGTAGCCAATGAGGCCTCCATGAGGGTATGGCTTTCTCCTAAGACTTCTGGGAAATCTCGCGATATTTCCCTCATGGAGATGAGAAACTATCTCCTCAGTTGTTGGGAGTGAGTCTCAGAGACAATGAACTACGGACAAGACAAGATGGCAAGGTCCGATTTGCTGAAAGAGCCGGAGGAGAAGCCACACGGCCTTACCTTGATGGAACCAGGCCTCTGAAGCTGGAGAAGCCACGTGGAGAGCCCTGCCAGCACTGACTTACCTCTACCACCAATTGATGCTGATGGACCCTGAGCCCTGGAAGTGAGGAGCCATGAGGGGACCCCTGTCTGTGACTTCAGGAGTCGGAAGGAGACATTATAGACTGGTATTGGGCATATGGGCTAATAACGGACTTATAACTTTGTACTGGACTGGGTTGGGATGCTTTCTTACTGTCCTAGTCCTCTTATATACAAACTGTACCCTTATATCCATATACATGTCTATGAAATTTGTTTTTCTAGTCTACCTGGACTAACACACATGATGCCGTGGTATGTTCATGGTGGTGCTGTGTAGCAGACGCTGTCATCCAGTGTATCCGCTCAGCATCCCGCAGCACACAGAATGCAGGGGGGGCGGGGCTGTCACTCAGCTCTGGCCGATCCCCATGACCCTGGGACTTACCTCTGGGTCTGTGTAGATCTCTGGGTCCCTCTGGGGACTGACGAAGGGGAAGAGGAGGAGGCGGTCCCCACGTCGCAGAGAGAACTCCCGCCCATCTGCCATGGGCATGGCCAGGTCCACCACAACCTCACGCGTGATGAAGGGCGCCGCGGTGAGCCGGAGGCTCTCACTCAGTGCGCTGTCTGCATGGGGGAGGGTGCAAAGAAGGGTCCACAGGCTGCCTGCTCACCCCACTCAACACTACCCTGACTTCCATGGTCCAGCAGAAGGCGAGAGGTGGTGCGATTTCCGCATAGTCACACAGTGAAGTTGAAAAAGGTCAAATGAGGAGACGCAATCACCATGACCCCTTAGAGACCTTGGGCATGGAAGGATTCTCGTTCTGATGCCAAGAGAAGTTGGGAGGAAGGTGGGGGCCAGGGACATGCCATTGCTTATGGAGCGTCCAAACAAGGGTTTATCCTGGCCCACCACAATCTCCCTTCCTCCAGAGCCAACTCCCAGTTATCTTATCTTCAGGGAACCACTCTTGCCCAATTCTCAAGAGTTTGGCCACTGGGGGTCTGACCGCACCTCTTTTGACAAGTTGGTGACTGGCCTGTGAGTTTCCCAACTCAATGGGCACATGGTCCACGCAGACCCAGGGATCCACATCACCGGGACTTTGGGTAGGAAGGGTGCAGGAATGACAAGGGACACTGACACCACCATGGAGTCTAAGGACTGGTGCCAGCACCGTGGAGACTTGGGCTGGGAGATGGAGAGAGACAGGGTCTTGATGACACTGTTCGTGTCCTGGGGGCTACCTATCCCTGATGTCAGATTCTGCTGGACTTTGTTGTGACGCGCTCCAAATAAAGTCCCTTGTCGGATTCAGGCAGGCGAAGTTAGGTTTTTCAATTACAGCCAAAAACGTCCCATTGAAATCATGAGTCTCGGCCAGCTGAGACTGGGGCCTGGAGCAAGCTGGTCTGAGAACGTAGGAGGAGGGGCAAGGTTGGAGGAGGGAAAAGTCATGTGTGGGAGGGGTTGGGGCCATGTTAACTCATCTCTGGGGCTACCATGGGGGCAGAACTTTCTGGACTACTCACCGAGCACTGGCATGCTGTCTAGAACCTTCTGTGGGAGAGCGGTCATCAGGGAAACAGGCTGCTCCGCACTCCGGAGCGTGCCTTCCAGCTCCCTACGGACGGCGGCCAGGGCTTCCGGCTGCTTGAGGAGGAAGAGCAGGAGCCAGAAGGTGGCTGGGCCCATGTTTCCCTGAAATGAGAGGGCAGGCCTGGAGTGTGAACCGCCTGGCACAGAAACCCAGAGTCAAACATCTACTAGTGGTCACCATGACGCTCAGTCTTAAGTCGTGGCCCAGCCCAAGGACCTGGAACAAAAGCACAGATTCTGAGGCCTCCTGGGGCACCTTCTGGAGGAAGACATGTCGGTCGATGAAGATCACTCTCTCTGGTGTCATTCTATTTGGGAAATCCTAAGGGTGACTCAGAAAGGAAAAAGTGGCTCAGAACTCAAAGGAAGAGGCTAGACCAGGGCATGCTGGGTAGCCCCGGATAATGTCAATGCCTTTTACAGATTCTTCCAATGTTTAAATCTTCTACCATGAGCAGCTGTATTTCAAATCTACATCTTGATTAGCGAAAGCATGACAGGGCACAAAGATCACTGCCTCTATCTGAGGGGGACTGTGTCTGGGGCCCCAGGTCCACCTGAAATAATAGAATACTAATGGGTCTCTTTTTTTGGGGGGGCTATCACTGCCCTCTGGTGGTTGTGGGAGCTACCCAACCTTGCGCCTGGAGAGCTGCTGCTGGATTTGAACCACCAGCTCCGTGGGCCACAGTTCCGCACTCAACCACTACACCACTGGGGCTCAGCCCGCTAAGGGGTCTCTTTAAAGAACACAGCGACCCAGTCCTTTCTTGACGAGGGCACCTTCACACAGGTGGGAGGACAAACACCGAAGGGTGCTGATGGTGATTACCGAATACTAGAAATGACCTAAACCGCTATTGATAGGCTGATCAGTGATGGATGGTTCACCTGTCTCTCTCTCTCTCTCTCTCTCTCTCTCTCTCTCTCTCTGCTAGTGAGTCAATGCGGGCTCACAGCAATCCCCTGTGGGTATAACTATTTACCGCAGTACAAAAAAGCCCAGATTTTCTCCCGAGGCGCTACTGGTGGTTTTAAACTGCCTACCCTGCGGGTCACAGTCCAGTGAGTGGCCACGCCACCACCAGGCTCCATGACGATAGAGGCATTCCTTAAACACGCATGGGCTTCAGGAAGATTGTCAAACAGAACAAGGCACACCCCGACTGCCGGATAGGGTAGAACTGCCCCTGGGGGTTTCCCAGGTGGTCTGTCTTTTTAGACACAGGCTGCCATGTTTTTGCCCGGCAGGACAGCTGATGGGTTTGACTTGGGGGTGAGCAGCCACATGCTTTTTCACGACTACGCCAGGGGACTCCTAATGTGACTCACTCACTGCTGTGACATCCATTCTGCTGGACAAAGTCCAGCGGCCTCTGGGGGCTTTCAGGAGTGGCTGGTGGCTTCACAGGGTTGACCTTTAAAGTTTTACAATAAAAAACAAAGGCAAAATCGGGCTGCCGCAGTGGTTCACCTCTTGGAAACCGGCAGCCATCCAAGATAGATGCATCCATGCCTGCTTGTGCAGCGCAGCAGGAAGCCCAGACCTGGGACGAGGGATGGCTTAGAACCAATCAGAGAGGTGGCCTGGGGTGGGTGGGGGAGGGGGGATGCTGAGCGTTTCTCCCATGCCTTGGGCCTTGGCCCTGTCCGTCACGTCCATGGCCACGGGACCGTGGGCCATGAATAATTCAGGGCTGGCTTCACTCTGCGCCCAGCCGGGCTTGATCCTGCCTGGTGGTCAGACAGGGGCCACGGCTCCTTAATTACAGAGCCGGGCGGAACCCACAGCGTTGGTTTTCGGGGTGAAAGCTGTGGCAGGTGGAGACAGGCCGCTCCCCGCTGCACAGCTGTGTGGGAGTGTGCGTGTGGGTGTGTGTGTCTGTGCGTGTGCGTCTGTGCGCGTGTGTGGGAGGGTGTGGGTGTGGGAGCACAGACGTGTGTAAGATCACACAGCCACCTAGATCCTAAGGGGCTCTCTCGGAAGCTGAGATCTTTCTCCCTTGGGGCCGGCTGTGCCTCAGGATCTCTCAGCTCTAGGCCCCTGTTCTCTCCCTCTTCTGTCCCTGGCAGTAGCTGACCCCAGGGGGCATGCACAGTGTGTCAGTCCAGGATGCCACCTTGTTGCCTCCTCTGGGCACAGAGGTCGCCTGGTCAGTCTGTGGGGAGGGGAGGGAAGGGAGGTGCCCACAGGTACACCTGCCCTGTGTCCGTTCCTCTTCTTTGGGTAACAGCACCCCATTTTCTTTCAGGGGACTGTCTGCATTTAGGTGACGGTCCATAAGGGTCATAGGAGAGCTGACCCACCCCTGTGAGACCTGAACCTCTGGGAGACACACAAGCCAGGGCTGTCTAATCCATCCCAGTGACTCACTGGGCATCTGGCAGCGCTGGTCACGCCACCTCCAGTGCTTTCCCAGCAGGTCCTCCCGGCTCTCCTGCTGCTGCACAACCCCCCCCCCCCCCCCCCCCCCCGCCCACCTCTACCCCACTCCCACCCAGTCAGCAGCTTGGTCTTCTTGGTCTTTCTGATTCTAATCACCAGACAGCTTGAGTCCCAGGGTCTGGCCCCCTTCTCTATCCTCCCTGTCCCCAGGAATCTCTTCCAGCGCAGTGACTCTAATCCAGGGGTCCTCAAATTTTTTAAACGGGGGCCTGGCGTTCACTGTCCCTCAGACCATTGGAGGGGTGGACTATAGTTAAAAAAACAACAACAACAAAAAACTATGAACAAATTTACTGTGGGCCCGGGATGAGTTGGCTGCTAAGCAGGACAGGCAGCGGCCTGATAAATATCCGGCGGGCCTGATAAATGTCCTCAGCGGGCCGTATTGTGGCCCGCGGGTCGTAGTTTGAGGACCCCTGCTCTAATCATTACCTACACACTGACAACTTGCACGCCACCCCCCCACCCCTCCCTCCTGTCCCCAGCCCCATCTTCCACCCTCAACTCTAGCTGCTTATCTCCAGGCACCCTGCCAGCCTCCACATTGTGTTCTCAAGCTCCACTAACCCAATCTCCCGATGCCCACTCCTTCCCCAGACTTCCCCAGCCCTGCCAAGGGCAGCTCCATCCTTCACAATCTGAGGAGTCCTTTGAGTGGATTGAGGGTCCCAATCAAATGTCAGCCCTGTTGGCCCCGCCTTAAAATATGTAAATCCAGAACGCAACCCCTCAGCCCACCCTGCTTCTGGCAGTGACTTTCTCGCATCGTCTCCCTGCTCCCAGGTTCTCAGAAGCAGAAGGCAGGCTGTGTTTCTCTTCTGCTCAGACGAAATGCCAAGGTCCTCGGGGCCCACCACTCTCAGCCCTACCCCAGGACCTTTGCACTTGCTCTTCCCTGTGTCTGGAAGCCCTTTGTTCTTTCTACCACCTGGTTCCATCCGTCCCTTCCTTGGAGTTTCTTTCGGTGAGGTCGTCCATACCCACCCAGGTTAAGGGGCTCCCTCCTCTTCACAATCCCCCTTTCTCTGCTTTCTTTTTTTCTTCTTCAGAAAACATACTCCCACGGAGGGCTTTAATATAAACCAACAAACAAGCTGACTCATAGAGCCTCAGGGGCAGAGTAGGGCTGCTCCCAGGGTTTCCGAGGCTGTGAATCGCCATGAAAACAGACTGCCTCCTTTGTCCTGCAGAGAGGCTGGTGGGTTCGAACCACGGACCTTTGGGTAGCAGTCCAACCTCGGCCCACGGTGCCACTTGAGCTGCTGCTTTGACAGATGGGTTTGTTTACTTCTCCTGGTCCGTCCTCTCCACAAGAGCCCTGGAGGCGTCCTGGGTTAGTGATGGGGCTGCTAATTACATGGTCATCAGTTTGACCTTGAGCCTTTCTGTCCTGGTGGATTTACAGTCCCGGAAGCCCACAGAGGCAGTTCTACACAGGGCAGGGAGATTTGAGATCTTCTCTCACTGGAATGCCAGCTCTGTAAAAACGGGGCATTTGTCTATCCCAGTCCCTGCTCCATCACAGCTTCTGGAAGGAGGCTGCCACGTAGCAGGCACTCACTGAATCTCCACCCCTCACCCTCACAACCCCGTCACCTCCATTTTACAGATGGGGACACTGAGGCCTGGAGAAGGTAAATGACTCCTTGGGGTACAAATCCAGCAGCAGGGCCACAGCCCAAGGCCCTGAGCAGCCCAGACTGCTGGGCCTGCCCTCACAGCTAGGACTCTCCAGGGGTCTTTTCAACGGCCTGGAAGCGACAGATGCTGGCAACGACATCACCGCAGAGGACACCATGTGCCCGATGTGACCGTTTGTTCCGAGGCTGCTCCGGGATCTCCCACAGCTGCTGCCCCAGACCGGCCTCCACTTCTGCTGAAGGACAGCAGTTCTGCATGGGGTGCTGGGGACAATGTGAAGCTCCCAGGCATCTCTGCCCATAAATATGTTATTAGGCACAAATGGGGGGGGGGCGGCGCAACTGCTGATTGAACACAGCCTCCCCCACCCCCAGCCGTCCAGGACACTTAATGGCTCTCAGAGAAAACTAAAAATAAGTCTCAAGTCGATGGGCGAGGAATCATTCGACGTCGTCTATACAATGTCGCAGCCGAGATGGGCCAAGAAAAGGCAGGGGTGGGAAAGGGGGGGCGGGGCAGGATATTATCATGTCCTCCCTCCTCCTTCCTCTCATCCCATATCTGCTCCACACCAACCCCGTGGGCTCTGCCTTCTAGAAGCTTCCAGAGTCTATCCACGTCTCTCAGATGCCCCGGCTGCCTGCCTGCCTCCGTCTTCACCACCTGCACCACGGCAGGGCCCCCCATCCCTCAGTGCCTCTATGGTCCTTGAGCCATCATGGCAGCCAGAGGGCTTCTGTTCAAAGGCCAAGCCTGCCCCTCCTCTGCCCCCACACTCTCAGAGTACCCCCCTCCTGGGGCCCCTTCCCTCTGCCACCGAAACCAATAGCCAAATACACAGCCATCGGATCCATCTGACTTACAGCGACCCTACAGGACAGGGCAGAACTGCCCCAGGGAGTCTCTGAGTCTGTAACTATTCAGGAGTAGAAAGCCTGGTCTTTCTCCTGAAGAGTAGCTGGTGGTTTTGAACTGTGGACTTTGTGGTTAGCAGTCCAGTGTGTAGGCACTCGGCCACCGGGGCCCCTTCCTGCCATCACAGATGCCCTCAAGGGCTCTCCTTCACCTACCCTGAACTCCTATTTCCCAGAGGCCTGGAATGCTCGGCCCCCATTCTTCCTCACACCGCTCAGTCAGCTCCTTCTACCGTACAGGCATGTCCCCTCCTCATAAAGGCCTTCTGAACCCCATGACTAGAGCAGACCCCAGGATCTCTCCAGCCATGGCCCCAATTTTAGCCTGGAATCTGTCCCTCATGTCACCAAGGGCGTTGTCTGGAGTGTCCCCAGACTCCCGACTGAAATGCACGCAGCACAGCCTAGGACTTTGTGGTCTGTGGGGCAGGCTCAGCAGAGCTTTCTGAGCCTCTCCCAGCTGAACAGACCGTCCACTTCGAACATGCCAAGGTCATGAAATCAGAGGAAGGCACAGAGCCTTCCAGACGAAAGAAGAGGAAGGCGGCAGGACCGTGAAGGGCAGTGTGTGCTCTGGGGTGAGATACGCTGAAAGAACCAGGCGGACAGCTGGGAGAAATGGAATGTGGGCCAGGTACTAGAGAACGACCCTGCGTCCACCAGGAACCTCGTGCAGCTGGGGTCGTGTGTGAGAATGACCCCGTTCCCGGGAGGGTCAAGCTGCAACTGCCAGGGCTAAAGGGTCATATGCCACATGGTTCCACCCAATAATCAGAGGGTGAGAGGGTGAGAGGTGCAGCATACACGGCAGAATGCCGGCAAGACAAAGAGGAAGCCCGAGAAACCACCCCCCACTGAGTGTCCATAACGTGGACCAAAGTTTTCCAGATTCAAAGACTGTTCGAACGCGGTGCCAGGCGGGATCCCATCTCTGACGCTGTTTGACAGTTTGGAAGTCAGGGAGCAGGGGGTGTCCCCCATGCCCACTCCTGCACACACGCACGAGGGCACACCTGCGCGCTCACACGTGCGATGCACATCCACAGCTGCACGCCTGCCTGCCGCCTGGGCAAGCTCACACACCCTCGTGCCCTCAGGGTGAGGCACAGTCACACGCGCACACACACCCACACGCACACCCTGGGGCGCTGTGCCCACCTGCGTGGCCCAGAGCTGCAGCACCAGGGCCCGCGCCTGCATCTCCTCTGGCACGCCCATCTCCTGCAGGTGTAACAGGTAGCTTTCCAGCCACGTGCTCCGCTGGGCCCGGGGGGCCAGGTTGGCTGGGGACAGCAGCTTCCACAGGCGATCTTTGACCCTGCTCACACGGTCCTTATCACCTGCAGGAACAGAGCACAGACAGGGTGGATGGGGTGGGGGGAGGGCATCCATCCTCAGCCCAGGGCTGCCCTGCTCTGCCCCTACCAGGAAGCCCCAGGTCTTCTGGTGGGACTCGACAGGGACCTTCCCCTGGGATGAGGTTACAGCGACAGGTGCAGCTTCTGGGGGACCCTTTCCACGTGGACTTGCTTATTGTCCATGGAAGGGACCAGGGGTCTTGCCTCCTGAGAGGGGAACCCTGACTGTTTCATTCGCCTCTCTGTCCTTAGCCCCTCTTGTAGGTTCTCAATACACATTTGTGTTGACTTAAAGACATTTCTTTTTTTTTCTTTTTTTTTTTGGGGGGCATCACTGCCTTCTGGTGGTCATGGGAGCTACCCAGCCTTGCTGCTGCTGGATTTGAACCACCAAGCCAGTGGGCTGCAGTCCCGCACTCAACCACACGCCACCGGGGCTCAGCCCCAAAGACATTTCTTTACAGAGCTGGAGAAGGGCCACAGCAAAGCTAGTCCCTGAGCATGCAGGGCCCGGCAGGGTGGGCTCAGCACAGCACCATTCGGGGGACCTGAGACACAGCCTATGTGGCCATCACAGAGACTTAGACATGGGGCCTCAAACTCAAATACCTCCAAGGAAGGCAGGTGACGTCAAGGAGAGAGGAGGGCCAGGAAGAAGCCTCACACTCCTCCGACAGACCCAGCACAGTCCAAGAGCCTGAACTTTGAAAAGAGGAGGGATTTTCTGAATTTTTTTTTGGGGGGGGGGGCATCACTGCCCTCTGGTGAGAGTAGGTGGCCCAGCCTTGCTCCTGGAGAGCTGCTGCTGGATTTGAACCGCCAGCCCAGAGGGCCACAGTCCCGAACTCAACCACTATACCACTAGGGCTCAGCCCCTGGATTTTCTGATTGTAAAATGAGCTTCTGACTAAGACCTCTTTCAGCACTCTGCTGACCACCAAGGCCTCTCTGCAGGTCACCAATGGCCCACAGAGGCCCTGTTCTCAACCAGGGCAGTCACTGATCAGTGTCAGTTTTAGCCCTGGGAGTGTAGGGGTGGAGATAGCCAATGAGGCCTCTGTGTGGATATGGCTTTCGCTCAGAATTCTGGGAGGTCTCCCGGTATTTTCCCCCTGGAGGTGAGAAACTATAAACTATAAACTCAGTTCCTTGGAGACACTCTACTGAGAAGACAAGATGGCAGCATAGACCCTGCATCCTAGGAACTGGAGGAGCCGGAGGAGAGGCCACATGGGCTTGCCCTGATGGAACTGGACCTCTGAAGTCAGAAAAGCCACAGAGAGACCCCTGCCAGTGCTGAGATGCTTCTACCACCAATGGATACTGCTGATGGACCCTGAGCCCTGGAAACAAGGAGCCATGGGGAGACCCCTGCCAGCGCCGGGATGCTTCTACCGCCACTGGATACACAGGACTCTGTTCTTGTGCTTGTGCTTGTGCTTCGTGAATCAGAAGGAGATTTTATAGACTGGTATCGGACATATGAGCTAACGTTAGACTTCTGACCTTGGACTGGGCTGCATTGGGATGCTTTCTCAATGCTTCATTCCTCTTTTTTTTTTTGGGGGGGGGGCATCACTGCTCTCTGGTGGTGGGAGTAGGAGGCCCAACCCCACTGCTGGAATTGAACCTCCATCCCAGTGGGCCGCAGTCCCGCGCACAACCACTATGCCACTGGGGCTCAGCCCGCTTCATTCCTCTTGTATATAAACTTTTCCTTCTATCCATGTGCGTGTCTATGAATCTGTGTCTCTAGTCTGCCCGGACGAACACAACAACCAGCACTGAAGAGCACGCCGTGCCCCAGACAGCCGGGTGGGCGGCAGGAAGGAACGTGAGGGGCTTTCGTGGGCAGACGGATGGAACCGATGCCGGGGGAGGGTGCGTCCTCCTCACAGTGTCTGAAAGCTGCCGGTCCAGGGTACACAGATGCGGGTGGTGGATATGTGAGCGAGTGTGTATGTGAATAAATGTGTATGTGTGTGTGAGCGTGTGTGTGAGTGAATGTGTAAGCATGTGTGAGTGTGTGCGAGTGTGGGCGTGTGTGAGCGAATGTGTGTGGACGCATGTGAGTAAATGTGTATGTGTGTGTGAGCATGTAGATGAGTGAATGTGTGAGTGTGCGTGGGTGTAAATGCATGTGAGTGTGAGCATCGGTGCATGAGTGTGTATGAGTGAATATGTGTGCGAGTATTAGTAAATGTGTGTGAGTGTATGTGTGCGTGTGTACGTGAATGTGTGAGTGAATATATGAATGTGTGTGAATGTATGTGAGTAAATGTGTATGTGTGTGTGTGTGAGTGAATGTGTGAATGTGTACGTATGTATGAGTGTGAACATGTGTGCATAAGTGTGTATGTGAGTGAATGTGTGTGCGAGTATATGCGCATGTGTATGTGAATGTGTGTGAGTGATGTCTGAGTGTGTGTATATATGTGTGTTTGTGAGAATGTGCGTGTGTGAGTGTGTGTGTTCCTGCTCATCCAATGGTACTGTGAAGAGTGTGGTAATCCACCTTCCGGAAAAATAAAGGCGGCCATTGAAAAGAGGGGGCGGGGCGCCCAGTCACGGACTCCCAGCAACGAGTCCACTGCCCCAGGGGCGGGTCCTGTTTGCCATTAAAAGCCCAAGGCTTTATGGAGGGCCTAGGGGTTATTGTAGTTGTTTTGCTTGTTGGGAAGGGCTGTGTCAATATACACAGTGTGCGTCTTTAAAAAAGATCTCTCCAGAGTCTTTATCCCCCAAACCTCCCGCTGGTCTGAGCGGCTTACAGTCGAGGGAGGAAAAGGCCAGCTGGATGGGACTTGGGAGTCTTCAGTGACAAGTCCATTTCAAACAAACAGACTGACAAAGAACAACAAGCAAAAGCCTTTGGAAATCTCACAGTGGAGAACTGGGCTTCAGCCCCGCGGCATGACCGCTGTGCCCAGTTGCACACTCGCAAGTGAAAACAACATTTGTCGGAAAAAGACAAACAACTGCCATCAAGAAAGCAAGGTGGTCATGCGCACCTGCGGTCCCTGGGCCCCGCGCGCGCGAGTCTCTGCAGGAGGAATGTCTACACTCGGAAATAGAGGGCCGGAGGGTGTGCATTCTGTGTTTGGGGCCAGGCACGGGGGCAACCGGGGTCTGGGACCGCCCCCCTTCCCACTGCCCACCCCCACCCCCGCCCAGGACCGACTTTTCCAGGTGAGCGGTCTTCCCTCCCGCATCGCACCCTGCTGCCCAGACTGGGAAGTGCAGCCATCCTACACCCAGCCTGGACCCAAGACCCACCTGGGGCCTCAGAAAGGGAGGATGGACCAGGTGGGCACCCGCTCTTCCTTGCACAAGCTGGGCTGTGTGTGTACTGAGAGCCTTCGCAGTGCCTGGTGCTCCACACCACGGCTTTGCCCCCAGACCGAGCAACTTCCCATTTTGCTGCATCTGCCATCCGTGACGTCACCCTTCAGAGCCTCGGTTTCCCCAACCTTCCAGCGCGGAGGGCGGGGTTCAGTAAGATAATGAGGGACACGACTTCCTCTTAGCTGCCACCTGAAGGCCACGCGGCAAGGACAAAGCGCTGGCCCGCCCTGATCAGGTTTTCACGGGGCGGGTTTGGGAAGTAGATCACCAGGCCTTTCTTCCTGGTTTGCCTTTGTCAGAAGCTGGCAGAAACCTGCTCAGCGCCCTAGCGACAATGGGGGTGGGGGAGGGAGGGAGGAGAGGAGAGGGCATGTGAGGCACTGGCCGGAAGTCCCACTGTGGGGTCCCAAGGGAAGGTGAGTTTCCACCCACGTCCAAGATGACACCGCCACCCAAGATGATCAGGGACTCGAATCGGCTACTTCTGGAGGAGTGGCAAATGCCTGGTGAGATGAACAGATGTCCCCACTACGGGCGTGGGGGACGGATGGCTGAGCAAAGTCAGAGGCCTTCCAGGGGGCTTTTTGCCCATCAGATTGGCCGAGAATTTGGAGACAGACCTCCCTGCAGACACAGCTGCGGCAAAGCACTAACGAAAACAGACTGGCAAGCAAGCGAAAGATTGAGAACCTCGGGGAGGGAAGACCGTGGACTCAGCCCTTGGGTGCCCAGGTCAGGAACGGAACCAGGGCTTCCTGCGTGGAAGGCTAGAATGCTGCCTCTGATCCCCCATGGCCCCCACGTCAGTGATACCTTACCCAAAAAACCCACCTCTGGCAGGCCCCATCTGCGGCTGTCCTTGAAACCCAGCAGGACGGGCGTCAGCTCCTGTGTTTCTCCACCATCCTCAGGCCGAGACCCTTCCATACAGTTCCTCATGGGATGGAGACCCCCCCCCCCCAACCATAATATTTTCATTTCTACTTCATCACTGTCCCTTTGCTACTGTGAAGAATCAGGAGACCCCTG
Source organism: Nesogale talazaci (assembly GCA_004026705.1). Lineage (NCBI taxonomy): Eukaryota > Metazoa > Chordata > Mammalia > Afrosoricida > Tenrecidae > Nesogale > Nesogale talazaci. The sequence continues at coordinate 884 of PVJH01042823.1, read as the reverse complement.
AGAAAGGGTCATTCGGCCTCCCAAGGGGTCATGACCCACAGGTTGAGAACCGCTGTTCTTAACTGTATTCCCCAACCCCCACTCTCCACCATGTTATTATTAACGGTGAGGAAGCATTCAACAAACAGCCCTGTCGCAAATGAACAAGCCAACCAGGCAATTTAAACACAGAAGTTAATAAAGATAGCTTGCACGTGTGTAGCCGTACGTTTAGGGGAAGCTCTGGCAGCACCCCACGGTTACCTCTGGAGCGGAGAGGGGGACTAAGGTGAGGACAGAGTGGAGACAATGCAGGATGCTCTCGACATCATTCTAAATGGTTGCACTGTTTTTAACGAGCACCGCTCCTTGTAAGCACTTCTTACAGCAAACGGCAAGGAGAAAAGGCATGCAGGCGGAGCCCCAGGCCCCACCGCGGGCAGACGGGCTAGTCCTGCCTCCAAGGCCTCCTTTGGCGCTGGACCCCCGAAGGCCTCCGCTGGTGGGGGTCTGGCCTGTCCCACTGCCCCCACCCCGCTGCCTCTGCCACCGGCCCTGGGCTGGGCTGTCCTTCCTCTCTCATAGCCTCTGATCATTCTTCTTGAACTCAGCCCCCTCTCCCCACCAGGGTCCGGGGGATGCTCACCCACTGACAGGGAACCGCGTGCCAGTTTGGGGAGCAGCAGGTCGAGCTGGCGGAAGGTGTGGAAGACGTCGGCCGAGTGGGCACGGTCCTGGGCCTGGCTCTGTGGGGTGCGGGGCAGTGCCTCCACTCCGTACTGGGTCAGGTAGCCGGCTCTGGAAACAGCAAGCAGAAGGGTGGGGGAACCCCCAGAAGCCCACAGGTTTGTCTGCGTCCCTGCGCCTCCCCTCTGATGAGCACCTACTGTATGCCAGAGGTGCCC
>PVJH01042822.1:0-13996 GCA_004026705.1 Nesogale talazaci | reverse complement strand
GTTGTCGGTATTAAGAAGCTTGGGGGCCCAGGGAAGTAAGTTGTCATCCCGTGTGTAAGGGAACTCCCATTCCCTTTTAAATGGTCACACTCAGCCATTCACAGAGGCTGACAACTCTTCATGAAGACAGCTCTGGGAAGTTTTAAAAATTAGCTGTCGTAAATAGGCTGCAGACAAGCACACTTGGTGAACCAACCCAAGCCACTTCCTGTCAGTGAAGGGACCAATGTCCAATCATTTGAAATTTCCCTTTTGGGAAAGCCCCCCGCAGTTCATGCAGTGTGAAAGCTGGTCAGAATGGTCATGTGGGAAGTGCATCTCTTTGGACAGGTGCTCCCTGTTTATGAACTGTTTGTTTTGCCCAACTGAACCACCTCATTCGAACTAACTTTTCAGACTTCATTCTTCATTCCCCTTCTGAGGGGAGGGAGCCCTCGGCTCTGAAGGCAGGCAGGCTTGGAGTTGGGGAGCAGGGACAGTCCCAGCGAGCTCTCTGTCCAGGCAACTCAGGGCTCCTTCCAGAAAACTTAGTGTTTGTTTGTTTCCACCAACAATTTTTGCATCACCACACAAGAAGCCAGTTGTCCGGCCCCTTCTAGAATGGGAGTCTTTGGAAAGGTGAGACATTCCCGTCTGATGTGAAGATGGACCGGCAGAAGCAGCTGGTGAACCAGCTACTTTCCCTGTTTTAATATTGAAATTGTTTTCAGTGTGTTGCAAGCCTGGAGTCCCAGACTGTCAGTCTCCTACCACCACATGGCTGTTGGAGCAAATGACAGGAATCCAGACTCCAAAAATGAACACAAGGGTTAGGAATGAATAACACATTTATATGAACAACAGTCACCACCTGTTGCGTTCCCTGGTGTTTTGAATGGTCATCTTCATATGAGGAAAGGACCACAGAGGTCTCATAGCACGAAAAGACTTTGCTGCACGTTAAACAAATGAATCTTTTGCACTGGCTAGCTAACTACTACCAGGTGTCAGTTGAAACCTGCCGGAAATATCTAAAACATGATGCACAGGGAAATTTCTCGATGTTCATAGCTTGAATTCTTTCAAGATTGGATCCTTAAAGAACTTTCTTTCAATTAGCCACTCCTCACAAATAAGATGCATTATGTAATCACTGGTCAATAAGATTAAGGATCATTGACCTCCATGCGCTCAAAGCAATGTCATGTTATGTTCTGTCCTCTCTGGCTTTTGTTACGAAGGCCATTCCCTCTTGAAGAAGTCCGGTGGCTCTGTGGGTTAGGTGTCAGGCCGCTGAGCGCAAGGTGGGTGGTTCAATCCCACCAGCTACTCCTCAGGAGAAAGACAAGGCTGTCTGCCCCCTTAAAGAGGGATGGCCATCACGAGTCAGAACACCTCGATGGCAGGGGGTTTGGTGTGAGCTTTTCTTCCCACTTCGGCAGCCCCAGGTTGGCTCGCTTGGTGCTCACCAGCAAACTGAAGTGGTTTGAGTCTACCTCCCAGCTCAGCAGCAGGCAACCCTGGTGATCTGCTCTCATACATTCCAGCCCAGGACACCCTTGAGGCCAGTTCTACTGTCACATGGACGCACTCGATGTGGAACCTGACATTGCCAGCAGGTAACAAATGTTTCTGAACACCCGCCCGCCCACCCCCATAGAAGCTTCCACGTCTCAGCATCCGAGGGGACCATCCGAATCATTGAAAACCTCTACAGTTCGGGGCCAAAGCACCGTTCAGGAGTCACCCCCCCTCCCGAAGAAACACCCATCACGTCGATGTGATGGAACGGGAAGTGTGAGCAGAGGGCCAGCAGCCACTTAGGGACACAGGTCACAGCACCTTTTATTTGTCATCACAGAAAGGGATGGGGCACAAAGCACACTCAACTTCTCCAGGCAGTCTTAGTGCCGTTCCGTTGAACAGGAAAGTCCCTGGGGTCGCCCTCCATCGGGAAGCCGTGAGCCGGGCACCTCTGGACGCTGTGGGAGGTGCATGGAACCCAAGGTCCACGCCGTGGAGGTCCCCGGGGAGTGGATGCTGGACACAGTGAGGTGGCACTTGGCACGGGGCGTTTTCCTGAGAGAATACATCACACGCGAGTGGGGGGTGGGACGGGGACGGAGGACCCCTGCCCTTCCTCCACTCGTAGCACAAAGTTCACGGGAAAGAGGTGCACCCTGGGGCCTCCCGACACAAGAGGCCCCCTGCCATAGAACAGATCACTGTACAACTTTACAAATTCACAGGCAAAAAATAAATTCTCTAACCAAGGCCAGTGCACAGAGCTTGGTGGCCACCATGGCCTGCTCTCCTGTCTCCCTTTGTGGATCTATCTGCGCACCTTGGATCAGCTACAAAATTAAATACTTCCTGTCAATGGACAGAGACACACGGGCCAAGGACAGTTGACAGTAGTTTGCTCTTGGCCTGAACAGTACTTTTTTTTTCTTTTTCTTTTTTGCGATCCGGTTTCTTATATGCACATTCACAACCATTGTTTTAGGACGACGCAAACCCACTAGGCCTCGGATGGCGATCGTTTTTCAACTAAAAAGGAGCTGGCAGATCGTGGGCTAGGAGATGTGTCTGTGTCCTACGGCCAGGCCACCGAACCTAGATTCTCTTCAGACGTCTGATGCATTCTTACTCTAGGCACCGAAAAAGAATGCCGTTAAAAAAATAAAACTGTGATCTAGAAGGCCTTCAGTTCACAGGGAAGAGGGGTCAATGACAAATGCCAGGGGACATGGAGTTAGGAGCTCAAGGCCGATCTGGATGCCTGACTGGGTGATGTGCCCCGCAGATTCGGCAAACGCAGAGCAATCTTGCCAGGCCTGCATCCAGGAGTCATTTCCGGTGGAGAATGGAAAGAGTGTTTCCAAAAACGTATCGCCCCTGGCCCCAACTCACTCCACACGGTGAGCTTACATACATAAATAGGATAAAAAATAACTGTCATAAATTAAGAGGTCAAACAAGCCCCCCAGACTACTTCAGCTGAGAGGCGGGCAGGGAGTGTGTGAGATGAGTGAGCATGAGGGCCAGGGCCAGGGCCTCCCCGGGCTCCTTTCCAGGGACCCATGGGAAAGACACTTCCCTCTGTAGAGGACGGCTGGCCACACACAGGACCAGCTCCAGCACCGCCTCTGCGGTCTGCCCTGAGGGCCAAAGTGCCGAGCACGTTGCGTTTGGCACGACACGCCGTCCTTTGCCACAATGGCAACATCAGTATTAGGAGGCCCCCCCTGCAAATCCAGACTCCTTACAGTCTTTCTTCTGGGTAGCCTTCCAGATGACAGGATCGGGGGCCAAGAGAGGTCACGGACAAAGTAAGGCAAAATGTCACTTCGGTGAACAAAGCTGCAAAGTGCCATGAGCCTCCAGCCTGCTTTCCCCCAGGCCTCTTTCACCACATCAACCCGGGGCTGGTGCAGAGTCCGAGCACGTGGCCCCGAGGCACCTGTCTGGGCCTCAGGCATAGCTGGCTGTCAATCAACAGGGCCGCTTCCTGCAGAATTAACGTGAACCTTCTGGTTTCAGGGCTGCCCGGAAAGAACCTCAGTATCTTTGTGTTTCAGAAACACTTCTCTACGGTGAGGAGCCGAACTCCTTCTACCTTTTCAGGGAAAACGGGGCTGGAAGCACATCAACCTGGAGAGTGAAAGATTCAACAGAAAGCAAGCAAGGGTTTCTTCCCTGCCTTTCTCCTCGGGGGAGCTGGGCTGATCTTCAGTTCAGCAGCAATACGCAGGGTGAGCTGCTGGAGCATCCTGAGGGGACGGAGGGGGACCGTGGGGACAGACTCGCTGAACCCTTTGGGGACGTCTCTTTGCCCTTGGGCAGGTGTGTAAAGGTGGACGGGGACGGCCGGTCCTACAGTGCAAACGACTTTACCAGGTTAAGATCAAATAAGATAAAAAGCTACATTGGGTATCACATTGTCTTCAACACATAATGCTGGAGAGAAAACAGATTAAGGAAAAAAAAACATATTAGATGTATATATTACACAGCTGAGAAGGCCTGTACACCTGACTCGGGGGCCCTGGATGATGCCCTTGTCGATTAGACCTGAAGCTCGAGGAGACACTGGCGATCCCAGCACATCTTTCTCATGTGGCCTTGGACCACGCAGGTCTGACAAACACAACTCCACTCAAAGTTCAAGGGCGAGAATAAGGTTACTTTAGCTTCAGTCTCCTTGTTCACTAAAGGCACAAACAAACCAAAAACACACAGAGGGGACAATGAGGAGGAGGAAGCTGGGTTCTGTGGCTGCGTGCTGGCAGGCTTGAATACTGCCTGATTCTCAAACACGCTCTTCGAGGGCTAAAGGAAAAAAACAAAATGAACCGTACACGTTCCTACTAACATAGCGCTTGCCTCCCGTGAAGCTGCTTCTCCTTAGTTTAACAGTCTGCACGTCTGAGTGAGTGGGACAAAATTGGGTTTTGTAAGGGACGGTCTGGTGCGCAGCCTTGGGTAAGGCATAATGGGGGTCGGGAGGAGCCTATCGGCTCAGACCCTAGCCTGGTAGGCTGTACTGTATGTGGATGTGTCTATGGGCGTTGGGGTGGGGAGTGGAGATAACTGCAGAGATCATGTCAATCTTGCAAGGTCTGACCTTTCTTGTTTGTTTGGTATCCAGCAATGTGACTTACAAACCCGCCCGGGGCCTCCCTGTCTGTCCACTTCTGAGTTCTCTGCAGGGAGACTCAGTAGCTGTACATCTGCTGCTGCGGCTCAGTCTGCACTTGTGGGGGTGCCGCCTGCGGCTGCGGGGGCTGGGGCGGTGGGGGCTGCAGGACGTCTGCCTGCGGCACCGCCCGCCAGGCCAGTGGGTGCTGCTCACTGAGCTGGTTGCCCAGGGGTGTGATGGAGTTGACCAGGGTGGTCAGGTTGATGAAGTGGGCCACGGACTGTGGGTTCGTGGCTTCGGGCTGCGGGTGCAGCTGGATGTCATTCTGGCGGTTATGCAGCATGGCAGAGCCACTGACGGTGTCAAAGGTCACGGTCAGGATAGAGTTGTCTAGCTGCAGTTGGCGTTCTGGGGTGGTGAGGTGGCCAACAGCCACCGGCTGGAGGTTGGTGAATTGAGTCCCCGCTGAGGTGGTGATGGGGGTCACGGTGATGTTGGTCAAGCCCACGGAGCTCGATGGGGTGGTGACATTTGGGTCACCCAGCGTCACCACCACCTGGAAGAGTGACACAGAACATAAAATAGTCACACGCTTCCACAGAGTGGTGAAAGAAAGAACCCTTCCCATGTGCCCTGCCCAAAGGACAAGGGGACAGGACTTCTTGGGGGCGGGGGGCTTAAACTCAATAATGAGAGCTTATTTTCTAATAGAACTACGCAATGCAAAAGAGGTGACTTTTATCTCCCTAAAAGATCCTTGTGGACAAGAAGAACCATAAAGACACAATCATATGGGCGGACAGGCAAGGAGACGGCAGCTGAAAAACACACACGTTTCGCCGGGGGAAGGGTGGGGAGACTGGCGCTGACAACAGCAACCTGGACGGAAAGCCCTAACTATCAAGCTAATAAAGGTTAATCAATTGATTCACAGTATCAAGAGATGATACTGAAGAAAGAAGCAGTGTGTGTGTGTGTGTGTGTGTGTGTGTGTGTGTGTGAACTAATGCTCACATGAGGAACGGGAGGTGTCAGTTGACCACAGCTACCTGAAGTCCCGCATGCCACTGGCCCTGCTGGGAGCCAAGCCCCTCATCTTTCTAACACCCAGGGGGTCACCGGTGGGTTCCACACCGAGACAGACTAGGAAGAGAAGCCTGGTGACCTAAGCTCCCACTCAGCGACATGGCCTATGGACTGTGGGAGCCTGTTGTCTGACACAGCACTGGGAGGCTGCCCCCGAGGTGGTGAGTCATGATGGACAGCCGCAGAGATGGCCTCAAACACGCCAACGGCCCTGGAGCTGCATGGGATCAGGCAGCATGGCACCCTCCCACAGCCAGCCAGGATCTGGCCGCCACCACCACCATCACTTAGGTATACTGAAAGGGGGGCAGGCATCTTTAAGGGAGGGCTTTCCTTTGAGGACGTGCGTGTCTCTCTCGTGGCGGGAATGGGTGGGGGGGGAACGCCTCGTGGACACGGCAAGAAGTGGCGCGACCTGCTGGATGCTCTGTACCGCGGAGTTGGTCTCGTCTCCCACGCTGCTGCCCGTGAACTCGGGCTCCTTCTCGGGGTACTCGTTGAAGGCGGCGCTCTCAGGGGGCACAGGGGCTCCCGCCTCCTCCTCTTCCTCCTCCTCCTCCGGCTTCTGCTTCCTCTTGTGCGCCCGTTTGGTAGCTTTGGAGTGCTTGCCCTCAGCCAGCTCCTCCTGCTCCAGTGTCAGTTCAGGCTGCAGGACACACAGGTTAGGAAACGACAGGGTCCGGCCCACAGGCAGTCCACAGGCCCCGCACTGACCAGGCCACCGCCGCAGTCAGCAGTCAGACAGAAACTGCTGAGGGCCACAGGGTGGAACAGCTGTCTGCCTGTGTGAACTTCTGAAGGTCAGAATTTCAGGGTAGGACAAAATATCAAGCAATATTGAAAGAGAAGCACACAGTGGCAAGACTCACACTTCCTAACTCTAAGACATATTACTCCACTACAGTAATCAAAACAGCCGGGTACTGGTATGTCAAGAGACAGGGAGACCAATGGAAGAGCGGCGAGGGTCTAGAAATAAACTCATACATCTCCCCTCAACAGATTCCTGACATGCATGCTGAGAGTATTCAATGAGGAAAGAAGAGGCCTCCAAAAATGTTGTTGGGAAAATGAGATTCCACAGGCAGGGAAATGAAAAAAGAGTCCATGTTTAATCCCATACCAAACAGTATGAAAGCAAAATGGATTACAGATGCCAATGTGAAACCGAAAACAATGAAATTATTTTTTAATCACATATTTCATTTTCCTTCTGCCGCCTTCATTCCAAACTGTAAAATCCAATGCTGTCAGACTTCGCTTGTAACAGGGGGTTATCTAATAACAAAGGAAACGCAGCAAACAACTAAGCGAACAGGACCTCATAAGAATCTAACATCTGTTCAAAATACCTCACCAAAGAAGTGAGAAGACAAGCGACTGACCACGGGGAGAATACATGTGTTTGGGGGAACCAATTATCAGAGAAGAATATATTTATTTAAACACAGGGCTCTTGTTTTGACATATAATTCACATATCACACAACTCAACAGTTCAGTCACAGTATGAAGAGCGGTGGCGACATGACCACACTCAATTCTAGAACATTTCTTCTCTCTTGAAGTTATTGTTGTTAGCTCCCCAGGTGATTAATTATTAATCCACTTCGATATATTTACCTATCCTGGATTTCATATATGGGAAAACATACAAAACCAAATCAAGACAACTTTAAAAGCCAGGTAGCAGGTATCAAAGAACAAAAAGTCTTATGGTGAATGAGGGGGCGTGTGGATTGGGGACCCAAAGTCCATCTGTAGGTGAAGTGAAATCCCCTTACAGAAGGGTCATGGGGAGGAGAAGAGCCAGTCAGGGTACAGTGTCGCCATGATGAAACATACAGCTTTCCTCTAGTTCTTTAATACTCCCTGCCAGTCCCATATCATAATCCCAACTCTACCCTACAAATCCGGCTAGACTAGAGAATGGACACTGGTACAGAGAGTAACCAGAAACATGGAGAATCCAGGACAGATGACCCCTTCATGACTAGTGGTGAGAGTGGGGATACCAGGAGGGTGAGAGAAGGTGGGGTAGAAGGGGGGCACCGATTGCAAGGATCTTCTCTGGGTGACGGACAACAGAAAAGTGGGTGAAGGGAGATGTTGGATAGTGTGAGACATGACAAAATAATAATAATTTATAAATTATCAGGGGTTCACGAGGGAGAGGCGGGCACAGGGAGGGAGAGGAAAAAATGAGGAGCTGATACCATTGGCTCCAGTAGAAAGCAAATGTTTTGAGAATGATGAGGGCAACAAATGTACCAATGTGCTGACACGATGGATGGTTGTATGGATTGTGATAAGAGTTGTACGAGCCCCTAATAAAATGATTTTAAAAAGAAGTATGTGAAATGTAATCTCACCATCTTTGCTTCTAAAAAAAGAAGAGAATGCCAAAATAAAAGAGAAAAATGTCCACATTTACTAACTATGTTTTAGGTGCAAGTGTGCACCCAGCAAATGAGGTTCCAATTGCACCTGGGGCATATTCTGTGGCCCTGGCTGTGATTTTCACAGTGACTCTTCATTCTCAGTATCTGCACTGCTTGTTCCACTGCCATCCGGCTGATGGCCCAGCCCTTCCTTGCCTTCTCACCTGTGTCCCCAGGTAGATACTGACTGCAGGGGCTCACAGAGTTTGTTGTTTAAGGAAATACATTGTCCATGGTGTTTATTAAAAGCCCATTTCTGACTTGGTCAGCTAAGAAGTAAATCACGGAAAAATATGTAACACAGCCTGTGGCAGTCATGTGCTTATGCTAATTTTATAATTGAAATGTAGGGGTGGCCTGTTAATCAGGAGAAAGCCATTGAGTAGCTGATGAGACCTCTGTAAGGGCATGGCTTTCACCTGAGACTCCTGGAAAATCTCGCGGTATTTCCCTCGTGAAGATGAGAAGCTATCTTCCCCAGTTGTTGGGAGTTAGCTTCAGAGATGATTAACCACAGGCAACACAGAATGGTGGCGGCTGGGAGGCTGAAGCAGCCGGTGGAGAGACCACTCGGCTTTGCCCTGATGGAGCCAGACCTCTGAAGCTGGAGTGGCATGCTGTTGCTGGACCTGAGCCCTGGAAGCAAGGAGCCATGGGGAGACCCCTGTCAGCGCCAGAATTCTGCACCCACTGACCTGTGACTTCCTGAGTCGGAAGCAGACTTTATAGACTGATTTCGGGCATAGGGGTTATTATTGGACTTATGACTTTGCACTGGACTGGATTGGGATGCCTGCTTAGGGTCACATTTCTTTTGTATATAAACCCTTTCCTTATACCTATATGCGTGTCTCTAAAATTTGTTCCTCTAGTCTACCTGGACTAACACACAGCCTAACAACAAAAAGACATGGGCCCTAATAGTCACTTCACCACAGAGGAGACTCAAATGGCCTCCCACTGCTCAGTGTCATCAGCCATGAGAGATATGAACAGAGATCACAGGGAGACATCATTGCATCCTCGCTAGGTGGCTCTCCCTGAGAAAGGACTTCCTGTTTGGCCCAGGTCAGTGAGGATCCTTGATGAAGTGGGTTGACACAGTAGCTGCAGCCATTGGCTGAGTGTACGCAGCTGCAGGACAGGCTGTGTTGGTTTGCTGTGAATCAGAACAGAATCGATGGCACCCAACAACAAAAAGATGATGAAATTCGAAAAACAACAGAGGAACAAATACTTGGTGAACAGCCAAGCGCTTAACGACTGCGCCACCATGTCGATTCCTGCGTGTTAGCGAGGATGAGGGAGAAACCGCAACCCTTATCCATTACTCGTAGGAATGCAAAGCGACACATCTATTGTGGAAAATATTGGGATTGTTCCTGCCAAGGCTATACTTTGGGGCCAGGAAGTGGCACCCCATCTGACTCGACCGGGGGACACTCCTGGAGGTCCTTGACCAGACTGAATTATTCATAGGTTTTTCTTTTGTTATTATTATTTTTAACTTATTTATACATTTTTTTCCAGACATTGATTTTTGTTGTTGTTGTCATCCTTTTGTTTTCTTTTGTTGCTCCATCTTGTGATGTCTTATTTTTTTGTACATATTATTATCTCTGCAAGTCTATCTAGATAAGTTAGGCTGGGTGAACAGTCTGGAGGAGAAAACAATGGGACTGATGATTCTGGGGGGACACAGGAGATGGGGAGGTGGGGGTGCTGACCATCCCAGGGACAAGGAAATAACAAGTGATCCAAGATCAGTGACAAGGTGGGTGTGAGAGGCCTGCTGGGAAGTGATCAAGAGTAATGTAACAGAGAGAAGTAACTGACACTGAAATGAAGGATGAGAATGATGGTGGGACAAGATTAAAGTAAAAGGAAACAGAGGAAAGAACAGGGAGACAAAGAACATTTACAGAGGTCTAAATACAGGCATGAGCATAGCTAAATATACTTAGATATGATGATGGAGAAATAGCTCTATGTGCATATACTTAAAGAATTAGTATTGGGCTGAGCCCCGGAGGCGTAGTGGTTGTGCGCAGGACTGCGGCCCACTGGGACGGAGGTTCAATTCCAGCAGTGGGGCTGGGCCTCCTACTCCCACCACCGGAGAGCAGTGATGCCCCCCCCACCCCCCCAAAAAAAAAAAAGAATTAGTATTAAGGCAGCAGATGGACGTTGGACCTCCACTCAAGTACTTCCTTCATGCAAGAACACTTTGTTCTACTAAATTGGCTTACCTTGATGCTCACCTTCCTGACACAATCAATGAAGACAAATGTGTGCACAAAAAAATGTGGTGAAGAAAGCTACGGTGCCCGGCTATCAAAGATACAGCATCTGGGGTCTTAAAAGCTTGAAAATAAACCAGCAATCTTCTAGCTCAGAAGCCACAAAGTCCACATGGAAGAAGCACACCAGCCTGTGTGACCACAAGGTATCAATGGAAGCAGTTATTAGGCATCAGGAACAAAAATAATACCATTTTATGTCCACTGTCCTGATATGATCGCTGAAGACAAAGATGTCCATAAGCAATTATGGTGAAGAAAGCTGATGGTGCTCGACTATCAAAGATATAGTATCTGGGGTCTGAAAGGCTTGAAAATAAACCAGTGGTCTTCTAGCTCAGAAACAACAAAGTCCACATGGAAGAAGTACACCAGCCTTAGTCATCATGAGGGGTCAAAGGGGTCAGGTATCAAGCACCAAGGAACAAGAATCACCTCACTATGAATGAGGGGGAGTGCAGATTGGGAACCCCAGGTCCATCTGCAGGGAAAGTGATATCCCCTTAGAGAGGGTCGAGGGAAGGAGATGAGCCACTCAGCCCACAGTGTAGCGATGATGAAGTATGCATCTTTCCTCCAGTTCTTAAATGCTTCCTCCCTCCCACTACCATGATCTGAACTGTACCTTACAAATCCAGTTGGGCCGGAAGATGTACACTGGTACAGATAGGAACCAGAAACATGAGGAATCCAGGACAAATGATCCCTTTAGGACCAGTGGGGAGAGTGGACACCGGGCAGATGGAGGGAGGGTGGAGTAGAAAGAGGGGAACGATGATAAGAATCCACATATAACCTCCTCCCTAGGGTGTGGACCACAGGGAAGTAGGCAAAGGGAGACATCGGTCCGTGTTTGACAAGACAAAATTATAATAGTATATAAATTATCAAGGGTCCATGAGGGAAGGAGTATAGGGGAGGGGGTGGGAAAAGGAGGAGCCAATATCAGGGGCCTTAGTGGAAAGAAAATGTTTTGAGAATGATGATGGCATCAAAGGTACAAATGTGCTATGCATACAATGGATGTATGGATGGATTGTACTAAGAATTATTTGTTCCCCAATAAAATGATTTAAAAAAAAAACAACTAAAACCAGAAGGGCCACTGCTGGACCCCAAGGCTCACTGCAGCACTAGCCCCAGGAGCCCAAAGGTGGGGTGAGCCTAAAGGCCATCAGCAGATGGACACGATGATGGACATACACACAATGGGATACTATGTAGTCAATGGCAAGGAAGTCTTGAGATATGCCATAATATGAATGGAGATTTTTTTAAAAACATGCTAAGTGAAATCAATCACAAAAAGATACTCTATGACCTCACGCATATTAATGGATAAGAACAGGCAAATGTATAGAAACCAAAGTCTATGGGTGGTTACCCGGAGAGTCAGGAAGAAGGGGAGATTGGGGATTAAAGGGATGGAATGCTGAACAGAAACTCTACATTTTGGGAAATGCCATCTTTCTGGAGCCATAGAAGTTGGCTAATCCCCTGAACTACCACCCTGAGAAAACCTCTGAAAATGAAACTAAAAAATGTCCCCTAAGTCTTTTAAAAAACTGAACATTAGTTTAGCACAACTCCTACAACTGGCATTGTGCTGTGCTCTCTTAAGAAGTATCTGGGGTCAAATCGACAACAGCTACATGAAAGATCAGGTTGGAAACTTAGAGGCCGGGACGTGATGTTACTAAAATGAAGCTATTCAGAAAAAGGGAGATTCAAAGTGGCTGTACATTTTCAGCAATATAACCGATGTCCCCTGAGTGTACAAATAGAATTCTCCAGGACACCTGGGTGCTCATTTGACATCACGGAGGCCATGGAGTGGGGGTAAGAGTGGGTGTCTAGCTGGCCCTCTACCTGGCCCCTGCCAGCTTCATGGGCCACCATAGATTGCCCGGTTGTACTGACTGGTAAGTAGGCCCAGGGGAAAGCCTGCCAGGCCATGGCTCTCATGGATCCTCCTCTAACTCTCCTCCTGCAATGTGTCCGAGGGACACAGCCTGTGCGGTTCCGGACACTATGGGGGTGGCCCCCCTTCAAGTCCTCCCCACAGGAAGCCAGGATTCTACAGCACTGCTTCGAAAGACAGGAGTTTTTATAGGATTTGAAGTCCTCAGCAGAGCAGGCAATATCCCTTCACATTCAATATGTTTATCCATCACTGCCATGTGCGAGGCTGTCATTTACCCACCCTCATGGAAGAGTGATTGGTCGTCTCCCTCTTAAAATTGTTTTCGGAGGTATCACCTTTCCTTGAACAAGTTCATCCAGTGCATCTTACTCTTACTAAGTTAACGATGCTGTGGTGATACTTGACTTCTCTGGAAACCACCGCTTCTCCGAAGGGAAGCATGCCAGCACTTAGAAAACCACAGTCCTAGAAACATTGCCAAACGGGGAGGACTTTCCAAATGGACCCCAAGCCAGGCGCTCAATCGGGAGAGCAAAGAGTGAGGCGGGACAGCGATGCCCGAGAGGCAGCTAGCTGCTCATGGTTGGTAACTCCCGACATCTCTCACATCTGTCTGTCTGTCTGTCTGCACGGCTTACCTGAACGATGCCGATGGAGGAGGCATCGATGGTGGTTGTCTCCGGGAGGTGGTCCAGGTCGTCGATCCTCACGGCGAGGACCTGCAAGCAAGCAGGGGGCAGTGAGCCGGAGGACAGCTGTGCCGGAAGGTCGCCCATATTGGTCACTGCCAGGGACCCGCACGCTGCACAAGGGGCTGCCTGCGGCACAGACGGGGCCCCTTCAGGCGTCTGTCACTCTCTCCATCTCTGTCAGATGTCTGGGGAGTTCCTCTTCTGCTTGGGACGCCTGGGAACTTAGCTTCAAGGTTCTGTACAGGCATAACCCTCCCCAACCGTCACCTTCCCCGTTTGCACAAAGCGAAGAGCGCGGGTTTCGAGCACAGGAAGGTGTCCTTGAGTCTCCTGAAGAACGGGGACTATCTCCCGTGCTCCTTGCCCCAGGCTTCCAGCAAGGACACTTTCGGGGAATCTGTTCCTTATAACCAACGACCTGGCAGAGTGAGACGCAGTTCAGCAAATGTGCCCTACCTGGGTACCACCCAGACTCTCCAAACTCACTGCCGTGGAGCTGGTGCTGACTCCCCGGGACCCACAGGACAGGGGAAAACTGACCCTGGGAGTTCCCACCGAGACGGTCACTGTATGGGAGTATCGAGCCTTATCTTTCTCCCAGAGAGCGGCTGGTGGTTTCCAACTGCTGATCCTGGAGTTAGCAGGCCCAGGCACTAAGGCCCCCCCCCCCCCACACACACACACACATCCCCACCAGGCCACCAGGGCTCTCCTAATGGAAAGGTCATTAGAGGAAGGAATCTTTCAAGGCGTCATTTGCACTGCAAACAGTTTCCTTTTGTCGATTTTGTGATGAGCCACCACCCCTTGCCCTACCACACCCTCCCAGGAAGCCACACCAAGGTGTGTCCTCAGCTCCTGGCTGTGACTCAGGACGCGATCCCTCTGCCTTCTGTGTGTCTACAGGACTACCGGACTCAGGTCAGGGTCTTC
>PVJH01042821.1:0-14030 GCA_004026705.1 Nesogale talazaci | reverse complement strand
CACCCCCAGTGCAAGCCTGCTCCACCTAAGGAGAGGACGGCGGGGCGGGGCGGGGGGGGGTGAAGGGGGGGGGCGGCGGAGGTAGCGGCACACAGTGTAGTTGGTTCATCGAGAACCCGGGATGGGGCAGGCCCTGCCAAGTTCAGCTTGTGGGTTATATCTTTGAATTCCGACCTATTCGCCCAAAGCTGCAGCTACAGTCAGGCTCTTGGGAGGCCACCCCAGGGTCCTCCCACCCAGTGTGTGTGCAGAGAAGAAACAAGCTCCCCTCCCCCCACCATTTTCCCATAGACCTGCTGGCTGGGACAATGAAAAGAAGGTAGCGATTTTACACGAGAACTTCACCACCGTGAAGCCTGAGGATGCGTATGAAGACTTCATCGTGAAGCCGCCTGTGAGAAAGGTACGGGAAGTGCCCCACGCCGAGCAGCACGTGGCACGGGCGGATGGCTTCTGGTTGGCAGCCTGGCTCAAACCGTTGCACCACCAGGACGCCTCCTCCCGGAGGGGCCCTGAGCCTCTTAGGAAACCGCAGCTGGAGGAAGCCCGGTAGTCTGGGTTCTCTGCAGTGGAGGTGGCCGGGCACGGCCTGGGGCACCATTGGTCCTGGCCAGCTGTTGTTCCCTTCCCACTTTAAACATGCCAGTCGACGTCGGACCAAAGTTGGTCAGGTCAGGAGGGTTGTGCAGAGGTAGAAGAGCATCACTTGGCAGTCTTCTCTGCCCGCTGCCACCTCTACCCCCCCCCCCCCAAAAAAAAAAAGGAGGCTGTTTTCAGCAAAAATTTTGTCCTTGGTTTCAAATTGTCGTGGGCTGTGATCACAAACAAGTGTGTCGCTTCACAGCTGGTGCATGACAAAGAGCTGGCGGCAGAGGATGAGCAGGTGTTCCTAATGAAGCAGCAGGTGAGCCAACATGGAGTGAGGCCGCTGGTGCCAGAGGGGAATGGGGGTGCCCGTGCCCTCCGTGGGGGTGGGGCCCATAGCCTCGCCACGAGGGCTTGGGCAGCTCTTTGGATTCTCTGCAGAGCAGGGCGTGACCCGCTCCCAGGGCACGCCCCACCAGCCCCCAGCTTCAGCACGGATGTGCTGCCGTTTCAGTGTGGACGGGCCGCCCTGTCTCCGTGACCTAGCCCCTCCCACCCTGTGCTGCCAGGCCACAGGTGAGGGGAGCCACTGCTCCAGACTGGTCCTTAGGAGACAAGCTCCCTCACCTGGCCGCACCCTCCCAGGGGCTGGCCGGGTCAGCGGTGACAGCAGGTGGAGCTGTTTCCTCCCTATGCCCCGCTTGCTTCCTCAGCTTCCAGTTGGTTGTTTGCATTATTTCTTTCATCATTTACTAAACTCCATTTTAATTTTTTTTGCATTTGTAGTAGTAAGCACACATGGTGGGGTTCTTGTTAATGGTGCCCCCTAGTGGAACCCATGGAAGTGAGTTTTTTCCAGACCCCGCGTGCCCCCTGCAGGCCTTGGGTAATGGCCAGTGTGTCCCTCTCTTTGCAGTCACTCCTTGCCAAGCAGCCAGCCACGCCCACGAGAGCCTCCGTGAGTACCGTGCACCACACCGGGCCCAGTGTCCTGGGTGTCTGCCACCTCTGATGCCATGATTCGTGAATGCTTGTGCTCACCAGGCCTTTTTCTCTGTCCAAAGGCATTGGCCTCCCCCAAGTCCAGGGCTAGGAACACATAGTGGCGAAGACTAGGCTCTTGGGGGAGTTAGAGTGAGCAGGCCTTGTGAGCAGGATCTGCTTCTTGGGAGAGACCGAGATCCAGAAAGGGCCAGGGCCCTGGCCTCCACCCAGCCCTGTTCCCACCTCCCTGGACAGGAAAGCACAACCTGCAGAACGTGTTTCCATGTCTGCCATCTCTGTTCCCGGTTGTCCTTGTCAATAATAACGTGGTGTGGTATAGGTGGAAGTTTACACCATGAGTTAGGCTGCCCTTTAACTAACATCACGCAGTTTGTTTCGTGCTCCTGGGTGCATCTCAGGTGCATGACCCCCTTCCTGTCGGCTCTTTTTCTGTTGGTCCTGCTTCCCTGTCCCCTCTCCTCTGCTCATCTGTGCCGGGGGTGAATGCTGACCACTTGGTCTCCTGAATGTTTCGGGGAGCACATGCCTCCCAGATTGATGACCTTGTTTCTCGATAAGCCCATCAATCATCTGGTTCAAAGGTGGCCTGTGGAGAGGACAGTTTGGCGCTCACGAGGGTGATGGACTCTGGGTGACTGATCTCTAGCCTTTTCTGAGCTTTGTTCTCTGCATTCTCATTTTTATCCGGGACCTTCTCTGTGTGGCTGGTCAGAATTGTCCGTGTATTTTCTGTGGTTTCTATTGCACTTGTGTGACCTGGGCTGGTTTTGGACTTAGGAATCTCCTGCGAGAGGACCCTCTGGCTCCCCACGGACCCAGGGCCGGGCTGGGCCTGCCACCGTGCCCAGCGCCTCCCCAGGCACATCAGTCAAGAAGCCAGACCCAAACATCAAAAGTACGTACCTGGCCTTGCTGCGAGGCTGGCTTCCTTGCAGGCCTGCACTTGCAGGAGGGTGTTCGTGACCGGAATTTGGGAGGAGAGACCCAGGATGTCAGAGCTTTCCGAGCCTATCTTCTGGGAGCAGGGGAAAGTGGGGGCTTGCACATCTTCCATGTGAGGGCTAAGCTAGGGTGTGCAGCACCTCAGAGAGACAGAAAGAAAAGAAGAAAAGAGAAGCATACAGGACACCCATCTAATATGCGGGGAAATAGACGTGTGTTGTGGCAGAGAAACCAGTTCCTTTGGGGGTCAAGGCTACTTAAAGCTAGTTTGTAATTGAACTGTGAACCCACGGCCTGGGGTGTTGCGAGGGGGCATCTGTTCGGCTTAGCTCTATGGACAGTGGAAATCGATGCCTACCGGGGAGCCAGCTGCCAGCTAGCCTCCATGGGGCTGTGGGCATGAAGGGGCAGTGCATGAGTGTGCTCAGTGCCCTGGGGTGATGGGCACAAGGTGAGATTTCCAAGATGGGGACCAGCTTCCTTGGTCCCCTAGCCATCAGTGCGTGACACTCTTCTGTCCCCTGGACGGTTCCCATAGATAACGCGGCGAGTGAAGGGGTGTTGGCCAGTTTCTTCAACAGTCTGCTGAGTAAGAAGACAGGCTCCCCTGGAAGTCCTGGTGCCGGTGGGGTGCAGAACACAGCCAAGAAGTCAGGTACGGGGTCCTCGGGACCGGTCAGCCTCACGGTCGGCAGTGCTGTTGTGGAGTGGGGGGTGCTGTTTGCCCTTGAGATGCAGCTCCCCACTGTATGCTGCACATAGAGAAGTGGCCACTGTGTGAGCTAGGGTGCACCTCAAAGCCCACTCATGGCCCTGGTGCAGCAGGCCATGGATGAGGACACGGCAGAAGTGTGCTGTGACTTGTGCTCGGCCCTGCTCAACCCCCGTCCTGTCCTCCTGCCGTGTAGGGCTCGTGCGCCTCACTACCCACTGTCTCCTGTGAGACCCTCCTACAGGCACATGCCCATGCTCTTCTCTGTGTGGCCCACCCACCGGTCTTTGTGAGAGCTGGTCGGGCGAGGGGTCTCTGAAGCAAGGAACCACGCTCCTTGGAAAGCAGCACATGTGTCCTGGAGCGGGAGGGCAGTTCAGGGGGCTTCTTCGTCTGTGGTTTTCCAGCGTAGGTTTTCCAGTAGGTTAATCCAGCGTTTCCCCCACTAGTGTCCAGGGCACAGGTCAGCCTGGGGCAGGTGCTTCTGAGTTCTTGGTCTCTGATCTCATGCTAGTCTGTTTCCTAACTGGAAATATGGGTCAAGTCAGGCCTCATTGGTGTTTGACAGCAAATAACTCAACAAGTGCACGGGCAGCCGCTGACTGCAGACCTGACCTGCCCGCCCCGGGATCTGCAGGCCCCGCAGAGGCAGGCTGGAGACAAAGCCGCATACGTGTGTTTCTGAGAGGCACAAGCAGTTTGCAGGGCGCCTCAAGTACAGAAAGTCTCTAGGAAGCTAGTTGCAAGAGTGAGGGGCTGGGGTGGCCAGGTGATGGGCGGGGGGAGTGGAGCGAGTGGATTGAAGACAGGCCAAATTGGGGTTCATCTCCTCCCTCAGTGCAGCACTGAGAGAACCGCTATCCCCCCATGGAGGTGACAAAAGTCAGTGTCCGTCCGACTCTTACTGGTGACCTTCTTTCCTGGTACCCCATCACTGCCTGTTTGTCTTTTAGGACAAAAAACTGTGTTGACAAATGTTCAGGAAGAACTGGATAGAATGACCCGTAAACCAGACTCCACGCTAACAAACTCAACGGAAAACGAAGCCTGAGCCTCCGGACAAAGAGCATCTGTACAACGACCAAATAACTCTGTATATTGATCTGCTAAGACCGGGATTTCCTGATATGGCACATGCTATCAGTTTTGGGGGGCAGGGGAGATAACTTAAAAAAACACTTCATTGGCTTGTCCGAGTGTGAGGTGCCCGTTTAGGAAGGTTGCGTGTCAGACCCCTTTGTTAAGGATGACCCTTGGACCCTCAGGCCGGGGCCTGTGGAGGTGGCACGGGGCTGGGGGGGGAAGGTAGGTGGAGAGGAGGAGAGGCCCGTTCCTGTCAGCGGGGGAGTGGATAGGACCAAGGAGGTCATTGCTCAGATGAGCATTGCTAGACTGACCATGGCGGGTCAGCACACCCACTTGTTCTTGGGAAGCAGCGGGAGTGGCAGAAAGTCCAGGTTTAGAGAGGAGGCCCGGAGGGAGAAAGGAGGAGGCGGCGAGCAGTGTCAGTCAAGACTGTGTGTTCGGGAGAAGTCCAGAATCATGGTTCCAGATTTAAATTTAGAAGGCTTTCCAAACTGAACTCGAAGCCAAATGGGAATGGGATGTGTTCTGAGCACCTCCTCAGTTCCTGGGGGATGTGAGAGGTGCGGGCACCTGTGTCAGGTGGGGCGGTGGCAGCAGGTTGGCAGGACCCACAAGCTTGATCCAGGCTGGGGCCCACGGAGGTGCCAGGGCTCCCCACGTGGGCATCGCGGGCGGGCAGCAGGCAGGCGGGTTGATGGAGGTCACAGGTGCCGGGCTGGTCTGCGCCACCTGTGTGTTGTGAGTAGCGCCTGCCTCTGTATCTTCTCTCGTCACCACCACAGGCCGACCGGCGGGTGGAGGGGCCTCACCCCTGTGCCACTGCACGTCTGCTCGAGGTCGGCGCTGCCAGCGCACTCTGGCGATTGGCTTGCACCAGTCCCTGCCTTACAGTCCGTGGGCACCGTCATGGACGTCCACTGATGCAAAAGGGTCTTGTGTCCTGCCCCACCCCCACCCCCCAGTCTGATCAGCGCTATCTGAGGGACAGAGCCGTGTGGGTTTTACATGGGAAAAGGGAAGTGAGGCGTTTCTCTGGTCTTGTGCTTTTCATAAAATGTAACATTGTGTTCTTAGGGAGAGAAGAGCCCCCAGTGTCTCCCTGTTCCCTGCAGAGTCACGCACAGCATCCTGTCTCGCCGCCATTCTGGAAATGACCTTTGTGGATTTGAAATGGCACTTGTAATTTTATACCTGCCACAGCGTTTAACTGCAAACACTACCATGAATTTAACGTGCAAAACGTGTGTTGTCAAACCGAGGGGAAGCCACACTCACTCCTGTGTTTACTTTTGTCTGTGAATGTTTTTGTACTCCGTCTGCACATAACCTCCCGGAGGCTGGCCGTCCTTCCCCAGCCGGCCGGCTCTGGCTGACCACTGATATAGGGCCAGGTGGGCCTCGCCGCCTGCAGTCTCTCTCGGGAGACCCTAAGACTTGTCCCAAGTTGCTTTTTTGTAAAGGTCTGTACACTGTTAAGGAGAAAGCTGAGCGTTTACTTGCCTTTCTGACAAACTCGCAAACACACATTTCTTGTGCCAGTTTTGTTGAAAACACACATTGTTTTTTTTCTTCCTTATAATTCAGTTTTTTTAACTGTGGTTCCCAGTTAGCAGGCTGTGCGGTGAGGACAGGCAGTAAGGTGACTGAGTGGAGGCTGTGCTGTGGCCGCCCCCTGATGCCAGTGGCCAGCCAGCTAGGGCCAAGGACGACCTGGCTGGCCTCTGAAGCAAGAGAGCACCCCGGGAAAGTGGATCCAGAGCAGTGGTGCCATCCATTGTCGTGCCAGATGGCGTCTTTCGGTTTTTTTTATCCTTAGAGCTCAGCGCTTGTTCATCGGTATATAGGGAATGTATTCCGGCCTCCGAGACACTGAGGTTTCTCTGGGGAAGTGACTGCACCTCTAGCCTCCGGCCACCTGCTCTGGGGAGCCGGGGGTCCTGTCGGAGGGCGGCGGGGTGCTGGTTTGTTTTCTTGTCGTTCACGTGGGGTGCTCCCACTTTGGAACCAAAGGCCACCCAACAAGCAGCCTTTCCTTCCAAAGTAAGAGTCCTTTCGTTCATAGGCTGTACCCATGTGCCCGACAGCCAGAGGCACTTTGATGACTATTTATGTACGATCGTGGGCTCACCTGCTGCTTTGTCTCCAACGTGGAAATCATCAGAGAGAGAGAGAGAAGCCCCACCTCAGAGGGGCCTGCGGGTCGGGCCACGTGTTGGGCCGCCCTGAAACCTGCACCAGGCAACGTGCTGCTGGACGGTTTTGTTTTATTTGCACATTTTCTTTTTTTAACTCTTGGGATTGGTATTTAAACCGAGCGCATTGCCAGGCCCTGGACTGGACAGAGTGGACCGTGGCGGCTCTGTGCATCTGGACCTCTGCAGTGTTGCTGCCGGCCACGCTCAAGAAGCTCTGTGGTGCTCCGCCGTGTCCGTCCGTCCGTCCCCGGGGAGGACGGGGAGAGGGGCCGCCCTGCTCGGGTGCATACTCAGCCCTGTTGAACTTGCTTTCTAGCGCTGAACAAAAGATGTCCCTAATTACCGACCGGCTTCAATAAACTCGAATCCAGACCGCGTCCAGCCTGGTGACTTGGTTTGTGATAAAACCGGCGTGCCCCTGACAGAAGTGGACCCGCCTGCTGCTCCTGTCAGCCTCCGACTCACTCGGAGTGACTGGGGACCTTGAGTAAGGAGAGTGAAAGCGCTGTTGGGGCGGGCGGGCTGGCGGATGCTCACAGAGCTGGGTCAGAAGCAGGGAGGCTTCCCCGTGGGCAGTGCCGCCCCGAGGGCCCAGGAGTAATCCAGGAGGGCTGGCACACCAGGGAGCTCCCTCTAGTTCATCCCAGAGGGCCCGGCACTCAGAACCCAAACTCGACTGCCATCCCAGCGATGCCGACCCACGGTGGCCCTATAGGACAGGTAGGCCTGCCCTCATGGGTGTCTGAGGCTGTCTGACTCTACTGGAGCCAGGAGCGGACAGTCCGTCCTTCTCCAGAGGAGCAGCTGGTGGTTCCACACTGCTCACCTCACAGCTAGCCACCCAGTGCTTACCCACTGCAGAGAGGTTTGTCATTGGCCAGGGGCAGGGGAGTGCAGGTGACCAAGTAATTTTTTTTTCTGGTAAGGGGGAGGGGGGCCAAATAAATCTAGGACCTTGAGAACTCTATACCATGGTGCTTCTTGCTTGTTTACAGTGAAGTCTGTCCAAGAAACTGAGAGTCTATTAAGCTTCGTGTACTGCCTTCTGAATACTTTCAGAATGTTGAATTCTTTTCTCCCAAGCTGTTAG
The DNA here is from genome assembly GCA_004026705.1 of Nesogale talazaci. Classification (NCBI taxonomy): domain Eukaryota; kingdom Metazoa; phylum Chordata; class Mammalia; order Afrosoricida; family Tenrecidae; genus Nesogale; species Nesogale talazaci. Next base: position 6,415 of record PVJH01042821.1, on the reverse strand, counting down.
GTTTCCTTTTGAGCTTTTTTTTTTTTTTTGGGGGGGGGGGGGTCATCTTTGCCCTCTGGTGGTCGTGGTAGCTACCCAGTGCTGCTCCTGAGAGCTGCCACTGGATTTGAACCACCAAGCCCGCAGGCCACAGTCCCGCACTCAACCACTTACGCCACCAGGGCTCAGCCCTTTTTTCTTTTTTTAACCTACAGAGAAGTTTAGAGAGTCTGAAGACCGGATTATTTTATATTTTACCTAGATTGATTGCTTCCTCCCCTCCCTCCGTCCTCCACCTGTCAGTCAGTCTGTCTCCCCCAGTGCACGAGCTCACGGGCTCCTGAAGCTCATAACTGCCGGGCCGCCTGTCCCGCTCCCCATGTGCCAGCTGAAGGGTGCACTGCCGAGGGCTGTGGCCGAGAAGAGTAAGTACCGGGGACCGCTCAGAGCGAGGCTTTCGTCAGCTCCTGTGCTCTGGGCACGTCCCCAGGAGAGGCCAGTACTGGCAGAGGACATCCACGGGGACTGGCAGTTCAATGAGCCCGGAGGCCACCTTCAGTGAGGACACAGTCCCGTGCCTCCTTTGCCACGCATGGTCATGTGAGCCAGCACCTCCCAACAGCATACCTGTGTGTCAACAGGGACCCAGAATCTAACCGGCTTCCGAGACGGCCGCTCTTCCACTGGAGCAGCTGGCATGCATGCATGCCGGGGAGGCCCTGGGTCCCAGGCAGGCCTGTAGTCCGGCCAGTGTTTCCCAAAGCAGGTCATCCCGCCCCCAGGGGGCGCTGGAACCACCCAGAGGGCTGGAAAGCCGCGACTACACTTCATCCTGCAACATGAGCCATAGGTAGCACACACATTTGTCATTGTCAGGAGAGGTGGGGTCGTTTTTTCCCCCTGAAAGGGGCGTTAAACCAAACAAGTCTGGGTGCCTACGAAGTAGCCTAGGGGTTGGCTAGCTGCAGCTCTGAAGTAAAATGGACAAATGTTGACGGGTATTGCTCAGGGAATGGCAAGGGCATTTGTCTGTAACCACGAATTTGTGGCCCTGAATTAACTGTCAAATTGTTGTGAGGGACAAGATTGACTCTTCGGTCTCAAAAGGTGGCCGGTCTCGGACTAAACCAATGAGAATATAGGTCAAGAAGCAAAAAAACCCAGACCGGGAGCTCTGCCCTGGCCTCCTTGCCCTGTGCCGGTGACCGTCTCGGAACAGCATTGCCCACCGGCAGAGGGCCTGCTGCACCTGATAATGCCATTTAAATCTCTTAAAGTGGAGGTCAGAGAGCCTATCCAAGGTCGTGCCCTGTGATGAGCCTCCAGGTGCCACACAGCCTGGGGTCTGGAGATGAGCGAGGCTGGACCCACCCCTTACTCTCAGGGCCTGTGGACGTCAGAGGGATGCAGCGCCATCTTCCTGCTCGGTGGGCCAGTGGCTCTCATTCAGAGGTGGAGAAAGGGAGCCCACACTTGGCCCCTGGGGAGAGACAGACCACCTTGCAGGCACATCAAGCCAGGCTACAGTGCAGACATAGCCCAGAAGCTTCTGCAGGCTCACTGCTGAGATGATGGGACCGTGGAGCCGTGGGAGGGCAGGTAAGTTGCACACGGTTTCAGACAAAAAGCCCAACCTGTCAAGTGTTGCACGCTTGTTCAGAAACTTACAGATGGATGACGTCGGATATCTTTGTCCAGCACGGCCAACCTTTGACTTCTGTCTCTCGCGGGTGACCGCAAGAGACCCAGGTCACACTGAATTGTTGAACCTGAGCCCTTCCAGGTTTTACTGGAAATGGCAAAGAAGCTTCAAAGTTGAGGTTGTTGGAAGCATTTTAATTCCCCCTGAAGAACTCATCAATGTAGTGGCATGCTGTCAAGGGGGGCCTGGTACATCAGCCACCAGCTTTTGGCCTCCCTATCTGCCTTGCCAGGCAAACTTCCCGGCATGGTTTTCCTGCGGGTCCCTGTGTGGTTTGCGCCGAACCACCTGACAGGCGCTCCCAGACCTGCTGTGCGCACAGCTTCGGGGCACAGGGAACCAGACTCTGTGCCACCAAGTCGACGCCGGCTCGTAGGACAGGGTAGTTCTGCCCGTGTGGTTGCCCGAGATGAACTCTACAGGAAAGCCTCATCTTTCTCCCAGGGGCTGGCTGGTGGTTCCGAACTGCTGATCATAGCAGCAGCTCAACACATCCTCGCTCTGCCACCAGGGCCACTCGGATGCAGAGATCCCCCATAATGTGAGGGAGATGTTTCAGGGGGTCCAGTTCCCAGAGATGGTTGTCGCCCCTGCGAAAACTCCGTAACCGCAGCCCAGCAAGGGAACAGCAGTGAGGATGGGTGGTCACATCCAGGAGGGGGGAAGGGGGAGGAGTTGGACTGTCTGACCCTCACTGGCCGCCTTCCTCTGTGCAGGCCTAGGCCCCTCCCACCTGCTTCTGCCTTCATTTTGATCCCCCAAACGGCAAGCAGGCTCAGCAGACTTTCCCAGTCTGGCTCTGGTTCCTGACAGCACTGGAAGTGCAGTGACAGGACAGAAACCCCACCAGGGAGGTCACACGCACGCAGGCAGGGCCCACATCAGAAGGGGTCCAGTGTGGGCCCGCCCAGACTGGCTTGGTTCTGGGACGGCCTCTTGGTTCCGGTTCCCACTTGGTCCAGGGCCATATTTTTTGGAGGACTGGAATGTGGATGTTGGCGATATTATCCCTGGGCCTCACAGTTCACTTTGCTGGCCCACCCCTCCTTCCCCCCTCATTTTCCTGGGGACGGGGGGCTTGCCATAACCTGGACCCCCACACACCCCCAACCCCACCTCTCCTGGGTGTGACAAGAGTGTGTGCCCTGCCCCTCCCTGCTGCTGGTCCTGGGGCCTTGAGTCAGCCCCTGTGGGGTCGGTTGCTGGCCTCAGGCTGAACGGGCATTGCTGGGCCACGGGAGGGAGGCTGGAGGCCTCGGCTGCCAGGCCTGAGTCTGGCAGATGCACACCTGGTCCACGGGTGGGGCACTCCCAGCCACGGGTGGGGTCCAGGGCCAGTTGCTTGGGATCAGTCAGGTGGTATGTGATGTGACGGAGGCCGGCCCTTCTCAGACCAGGCCAGACACTGAAACGGACGCTTGTGTGGCGCTGCCCCCCTGGGCACCAGCCTGGCCTCTGGTGGGATGACCCCATTGCTGGCAGTTCTGTCAGGTGGGGCTGGGTTTCAGAATCTGGGCAGGCTCAGGAGTGTGCCCTAAGGGGGGTGGGGTAGTGGTGGAGGTGCCCCAGTGATAGAGTCCAGGTTGGGTGAGGAGGGCAAATCCTTGGGGAAGGGTCACCAGGTACGGGGTGTCAGTGTTTGAGTGGCGTCAGTCAGTGACAGGGAGCCTCCACTTGGCCCAGCGTAGAGGTCGTTGGTGAGGCGCCCGTACAGGGACAGGGCAATAATGATGGTGCCATGCAGGGGCCTGGTAAGGAAGTTCATGGATGAGGGATAACGGGAGCCAGGTTTTTCACTGTGGAAAGGTGGGGCGTTACAAAGAATGGAAAGAAGACAGCCTTGGCTGTGTGTGTGTGTGTGTGTGTGTGTGTGTGTGTGTGTGTGTGACTGCCTAAGGGCCAGCGGCAGGGCCAGGCATGGCAAGCATGGGGGGTGAACCTGGGACACCAGGAAGTAGGGAGACACCCAATGTGAGGGAAGCATGCCAACAGCCACCAGCACTCATCCGCCTAGCGGGGGCCATGTGAGCATCAACGTCAGGGTCATAGAAAGCTAATAAGTGGTCACATGGACTAACAAAGCTCCTTGAAGCGAATGGCACGGGTCTAGGCCAGCATAGAGGGAGCACTGGAAGCCGGGGGAGAAACAGGATCCCATTCCTCACCCGTTTCCACTTATATAATTTATTCAGTGGCTCAGAGTCCACAGCCAGCGTCTCCTGTTCAGACCCACGTCGTCCCAGGCTTACGCAGCAGCGTGGCCGCTGCCGGGAAGGCACAGCCCTTGCCAACAGGTCCGAGTTCACACCGGCCGTGGAGCAGGGAGAGAGACCCACAGCGAGCCCCAGTCCCACCAACCCCGGGTTGACCAGGGCTGGCATGGGAGCCCTTCCCTGGCGTCAGCACTGACCGGAGGAGCCTCAGCCCTCTCTCCAGTCCACGGATGGTCCATGGAGTAACCGGCGGTGACCACCAAAAACGTGGCCAGACCCCATTCCATGGGAAGGAGACCAAAGGCAGCCCGTGATTTCCAACATGGGTCGTTTGCCCTGAAGGCATTGTACTGGCAAGACGCCAGTGGGCCGAGGAATTGGTGGCACAGAGGATTAAGCACGTTATGAACTGGGGGCCGAGCAGGCGGTGGGGGGGGGCAGCGAGGCTTCCCAGAAGCACCCCAGCAAGCTGCACCCCAGGATCACGACCTTGGAAAGTTCCCCATGCAGCTCCCTGGTTGCCACAGCAACGAACAAGGAACCCAGAACCGTGCCCTGATTGTGGTGGTGGTACTGCGGTGTGTTAGGTGTTGGGCTCCCAGCTACGAGGTGGACAGTTCAAGCCACTAGCCAGCGGCGAGGAGGGGACATGATGCCACGGTCTGCTCCTGGGGAGCCCTCCAGGCTGCCCTCAAGCTCCCCTGCCCCGACCTCCTCCTCCAATCAGGGGGTTTCTCGGCCAGTATTTGATGTCCACCACTCGGCCCCAGCCTCCTCATGTCCTACAGCCTTGCTTCCTGTCCACTCTGACTTAAGACGTGCCTGTCCTTGATGCTCAGTCCCGGTGCCCACTGGTGCGGGCACTCTCACCTCCTGACAGGAGCCAGGCTCTGTGGACGTGCTGGGGGTGGGTGGGGTGGGGCATTTCTGGCTGCTTAGCGCTTCCCTGGCATCCTCTGGGAATCTTCACGCACGCTCCTGAGGCCCGAGACCGTTTTCCTTGGAAAGGGCGCTCCTTCGAGGCTCCACTGTCTCTGCTACCTACTTCCTGCCCAGGAGGCAGGACTGCATTGTACATCTGCCTTTACTTTCCTCCCAGTTCTGGCCATGCGCCACCCGATGACTCCCCAAACCTGGTCACTGAGCCCCGTCTGCCCCTGCCAAGGTTGGACCAGGCTCCCAGCGCTCATCTTTCTGACCATCCCACCGCCCACCACAACCTACTCCTGTGCCGGCTGCTAAGTGCACGGTCTCAGCCAGCCCCTCCTCAGTCGACAGAGGAGGAACCCCAGCGTACACTCTTCTTTTCTGCCACGGGTCCATCCTGAAGGAAGACTTAACCCTCGGGTCGCACAGTCCCAGGGGGTTGGGGCGCTGCAGAAGTCGAGCAGCTAAGTGTGCACATGTCAGGGGCCATGAAACTCGGACAGGGCTTCCTCACGCACCTGGGGGCACACACAGGAAGGTCTCCCAGATGAGATGACGCGTCTGAGCTCCACGGGGCGTCTTAGGAGCTAGCCCTTTCCCTGGCTGTTTTAAGGATTGAGACAGATGAAAACCAGGCAGAGCTGTGTCTGGTGTCGGGAATGAATCTATTCGTGACCCCTGCCTCGACTGTCCTCCCTGCCACTCCTGACTCCAGAGGCCCAGGGGGGTGGGGGATGGGAGAGCAGGGGAGATGAGGCAAGTTTGGACCCCGGAGGACCCCTGCAGGCACCTGGATCTGTGTGACTGGAGCTCAGGAGCCAGGTCCGGCAGTCCCGGTCAGGGGAGGAGGAAGCCATGACTGGTCTTTATCAGTCAGGTGCCTCCTCTTAGCCTTTTTTGGGAGTGGGTGCTGGAGGGGAGGCAGTGCAGCCCAGCATGAGCATGGATAAGGCGCTGCCCTTACAAGCAGGGGGATGGGTGCACGGTAATAAAAAGCTGCTTGGTCATGATGGTTTTGCTTACTTACCCCCCAACTGTTCCTTCAGAAGTCTGGAGCAGGGATGAGGGGTGGTGGTGGGGTGGGGTGGGGGTGGGGGACTCAGCAGGTGGCCTGGGTCCCTCCTGCTCTCTTCTGTAGGACCTGCCTTGTCTCCTGGCCCCTCAGCAGCTCCTGAGGGTCTCAGCCTCGCAGGGTCACCCCATACTGGCAGCGGTTTCCACGCTCCCTTGTGGCTACACTTCCAGCCTTCTTCCCAGAAGGCCAGCCCCTGCCTCCTGCCACGGGAAGGGCCAGACGGTGCCTGCCATCGTGGAGAGAGGAGTCAGGCAGCCGGTGGCGGGGCAGGCCAACCAGAGCCTCCCCAAGTTCTCCACACCAGCAGGGTCTGGAGGCAGCAGAGGGAACCACAATTGGGGTCCCGGAGGGGGACTGCACCATGGGCTCCAGGAGGGGCGTGGAGCAGGCAGGCCGGCATTGTCCTTGGTCACAGAAACCAAAGGAATGTGGAGCTGGAAAATCCCAGCGAGCACTATTTTTAGAGGCGACTTGGAGAGCGCTTTCCCGGCTGGGGGGACCAGTTCTTTCAAAGCGGCA